>CAKAKR010065588.1:29795-76757 GCA_916700685.1 Adelosebastes latens
GGAATATGTTGAATATAGTTTACCAAAATGTTGAATATATATTTAGGAGTCTTCAGTAGGTTGTGGCAGTGAAATACGACATGTTTGATCTAATTCATATTGGTCCAATTTATTTTTGTATATTATATTATATATTGAATATTTATATTTACAACATAGTTGATTTATTTATTTTCAAATTACTTTTTCTTTATTATTTTTATATTATTTGTTTGTTTACATTTATTTTTTATTTGTTTTTCAGTTAAATTATATTTAAGGTTGAAGAAAATCCACAGTTAAAAATATATATATTGTTTTAAGTTTAATGAGTAATTCAGTGATTAATTGTGTTAAAATAATCGTGATCTCAGTATTGACCAAAATAATCGTGATTATGATTGTAGTGTACTGTGTGGGAGTGTACTGCAGAGCTTGAAGGATCAAGGCAAAAATAAATATAACCTAAACACTATCAACAAACAAAAACAATAATACATGAAAAAATACACATGTTGTTGGCCCTCAAAATAGAAAGAGGTCAGAATATCTGTTTATGAATGACTAGAAATCAAGAGATGTTGTTTCTCCAAATAATCAATAAAGGGAACTTAGATTTTATTCTATTTTCTTTAAGTGATCCATTTAAAGTGGACTTCCTTTTCTCAATTTAAAGACACACTATGCCCTCCTTGATCCACTGTATGAACTGTATTGGCATTTTAAACATATTTTTAACATGAAATATAAGCATGTTTAAACTGCCTTTTAATTTTGTTGTTGTCACTTTGGGATGGTTCCAGAAGGAGGATTGGAAGATGTGGAGACTCAGGCTTTCCTGAGTCCCTCTTCAGGTCCTTTTAGAGGTGAGTAAACTCAAATTACACATAACTTTGTGTCTGAGGGAAAATATTCATTTTAACCTTGCACACACTTCTTTATTTTGCCTCCTCTGTCTCCCAGGTGCAATAGCCCCTGCTGCAAGACCTTTAGAATTGTCCTCCTGCTCAGACAGCCAGGAGGATGACTTTGTTCTGGACGAGACGCAGTCCTTCATTCTTCAGACCAGAGACTGCAACCCTCCAGAGGACCACACCATGGAACCCACCCAACCTTTCAGCGTCGAGTCTTCTAGTGATGAAAAAGGCGAACAGTCCAGCAGAGGAGGATCTTTCCAGCTGGGATTGACTGACAGCAGCCACCTGCAGGCTCAGGCCCAAGCCCTAGCCATGGAGAGCACCCAAGCTTTTGTCTCTGTGGTGGGGGGTGTGAATCTGGAAGATACCCAAGCATATGCAGCCGTCTCAAATGAAGACAGAACCTCCTTGGAGAATGATTCAAATCTGGAGGAACCTGGCAGATGTTCAGTAATGTCTGCAAAAGAAAGTCAGGTAGATTTGGCCCTAGAAGCAACACAGGCATATATTTCAGAGCCCTACAGTGATTCAGAGGATGAAACAGATGAAGATGAGAGAAAACACGCTGCTACTGCTGAGACTCAGCCTTTCTTCTTTGCCACCTCATCTACTCTTGCCGTGGCTGAAACCCAACCAATGTCTGCCTTTGAGGAGGAGGAGGAGGAGAGTTTGGATAAAGAGAATCCTACTTCCTCTGTACTACAACATGGGGAGGCAGCTCAACCTCAGAAGAGGCACCTGTCTGCAGCTCTGTCTGTAGCTGAAACTCAGCCCATGCATATAAGTGAGGATGAGGAAAGTGATGATGAAGACTTGATTCCAGGTCCAGGAAAAAGAAAAGCAAAGCCACTGCAGCTGGAAGAGGAGCAGACACAGACGCTCACAAACTCTGACTTATCACTTGTTGAAACTCAGCCCGTGCACATCGGTGTAGGTGAAACTCAGCCCATGGCTACAAGTGCAAATGAGGAAAGTGATGAAGAGGACTGGATTCCTAGTCCACGAAAAAGAAAAGCAAAGCAACTGCGGCTCGAAGACGAGCAGACACAAACACTCACAAACTCTGACTTATCACTTGTTGAAACCCAGCCCGTGCACATCGGTGTAGGTGAAACTCAGCCAATGGATGCAGGTGATGATGGAGAAAGTGATGAAGAGGACTCGATTCCAGGTCCAAGAAAAAGGAGAGCAAAACCATTGCAACTTGAAGAGGAGTCACAGCCCCTTACTAGTTCTGAAGTCTCTGCTGTTGAAACTCAGCCCATGGGTGCATGTGCAAATGAGGAAAGTGATGAAGAGGACTTGATTCCTAGTCCACGAAAAAGAAAAGCAAAGCAACTGCGGCTCGAAGACGAGCAGACACAAACACTCACAAACTCTGACTTATCACTTGTTGAAACCCAGCCCGTGCACATCGGTGTAGGTGAAACTCAGCCAATGGATGCAGGTGATGATGGAGAAAGTGATGAAGAGGACTCGATTCCAGGTCCAAGAAAAAGGAGAGCAAAACCATTGCAACTTGAAGAGGAGTCACAGCCCCTTACTAGTTCTGAAGTCTCTGCTGTTGAAACTCAGCCCATGGGTGCATGTGCAAATGAGGAAAGTGATGAAGAGGACTTGATTCCTAGTCCACGAAAAAGAAAAGCAAAGCAACTGCGGCTCGAAGACGAGCAGACACAAACACTCACAAACTCTGACTTATCACTTGTTGAAACCCAGCCCGTGCACATCGGTGTAGGTGAAACTCAGCCAATGGATGCAGGTGATGATGGAGAAAGTGATGAAGAGGACTCGATTCCAGGTCCAAGAAAAAGGAGAGCAAAACCATTGCAACTTGAAGAGGAGTCACAGCCCCTTACTAGTTCTGAAGTCTCTGCTGTTGAAACTCAGCCCATGGGTGCATGTGAAGGTGAGCAAAGTGATGAAGAGGACTCAACTCCAGGTCCTAGAAAAAGAAAAGCAAAGACACTACAACTTGAAGAAGAGGAGACACAGCCCCTCACTAGTTCTGAAGTATCTGCTGTTGAAACCCAGCCTTTGGTCGCGGGTGAAGACAAAAAAAGTGATGAAGAGGACTCAGTACCAGGTCCACGAAAAAGAAGAGCAAAGCCGCAGCGAATTCAAGAAGAGGAGACACAACCGCTCACACAATCTGAGGCGTCCACTGTTGAAACAAAAACTGGAAAAGGGAAATCTGAAGCTGGAACCAGTGGCACCACTACTAGAGGTAGAAGACGGACAAGGGCGAGATTAAGAGAAGATGAGGAGCAGGCAGACTGTTCTGAACCTCCCAAGAGACAGACAAGAGGGAAGAATAAAGTTTTGCCAACTACCAGAGGGAGAGGAAAACCAAGGCCTGATGAGGAGGAGAGTGAGGAAGAGGAGGAGGTAGAGCAGGCTAAACGAGCCAGAGGGAAAAAATCCATGAGGCAACAGAAAGATAACGAGGAAAAAAGGCTTGCCACAGAAAGAAACAAGCACGCTGAAAATAACAACCTAATAAAGGAACAAGAAGACAAATTAGAGAGGGAAAGAAAAGAGAAGGAAGAGCAAGAAAGAGTGCAGGCTGAAAATGCAGAAAGGTTAAGACTTGAGCAAGAGAGAGCAGAAAAAGAGAGAATAGAGAGGGAAAGAAAGGAGCAAGAAGAAAAGGAAAGAGCTGATAGGGCACAAAAGGAAAAAGAGGAACAATTGGAGAGGGAGAGAAAGGAGAAGGAAGAAAAGGAGAGATTAGAGCGTGAAAAGGCAGAAAGAGAAGAGAAGGAGAGAATAGAAAAGGAGAGAAAGGATAAGGAAGAAAAAGAGAGATTGGAGACAGCAAAGAGGGAACTAGAAGAGAGACTTGAGAGGGAGAGGAAGGAACAAGAACACCAGGTGAGACTGGAGAGGGAAGCAAAGGAAAAGGAAGAAAGAGAATTGAAGGAGAGAAAGGAGAAGGAGGAAAAAGAGAGATTACAGTGTGTAAAGGCAGAAAGAGAAGAGAAGGAGAGAATAGAAAAGGAGAGAAAGGAGAAGGAGGAAAAAGAGAGATTGGAGACATCAAAGAGGGAACTGGAAGAGAGACTTGAAAAGGAGAGGAAGGAACAAGAACACCAGGCGAGACTTGAGAGGGAAGCAAAGGAAAAGGAAGAAAGAGAGAGAGTGGAGAAAGAAAAACAAGACAAAGAGGCCAAAGAAAAACAAATAAAAGAGCAAGAAGAAAACAAGAAAACACCCGCAAGAAGTCGACGAGCATCCAGAAGAACTCTTGCTGCCCCGTGTACGACAGAGCCGGAACGAGCCATATCAGCCGAGGATGATGTCCCAGCGAGGAGAACCAGATCTCGCTCCAACTCCTCCAACTCCGTCAGCTCAGAGAGGTCTGCCTCAAGTGTGAGCACCCGGGGGAGCAGGGGGAGAGGCCGAGGAAGAGGAGTGAAGAGGACCAGTGGGCCGCCCCCGGCAGCCGTCGCCAGAAGCAGCAATAGAAGGAGGACGGTGGCTGCAGAGCCAACACAGCAGGACAGTAATGATGTTTCTCCTCAGGGAGTCCTGTCGAGGTCCAACTCCACCAACTCCCTCAACTCTGAGATTTCCATCTGTAGCGTGAGCTCTCAGAGCAGAGGAAGAGGAGGCAGGCCGCGAGGAAGAGGGAGGAAAACAGACTCCATCCCTCCTATCAATAGTCAGAGTGACCAGAGTTTGACTCCCAAACCTACAGCCAGAGGCAGGAAGAGCAGGAAAGCAGAGGAATCCTCTAATGAGGTTAAACATGAGGATGATGAAAAAGAGAAGGCAGACTCTCAGCAGGCCAGTACCACAAGAGGGCGACGGAGAGCCAATGCAAACGGCTCTGATCCTACTGCTGATAAGGAAGACCCTTCATGTCAGGAGTGTGCTACTGAAGAATCACTTCTGCACAAAAGGGGCAGAGGCCAAAAAGCAGTGAAGAGCGAGACTGTGGAGGCACCAGTCGCTCCTGCAACCAGTGATGGAGACGAGGCTAAAGAGAAAAGAAAAGGAAGAAAAAGAGAATTGGAGGCAAATAGAGAAGAGGTTTCCAGCAGTAGCTCCAAGATACCCAAAGGGAAGGAGAAAGCCCAAACAACAGAGGCAGCAGAAGAAGAAGAAGAAGAAGAAGAAGTAAAAGGTGAAACAAAAGATGAGATTGGAGTCCAAGCTAAGAGAAGAGGAAGAGCATCCAGTGCTCAAGCAAAGAAGAACGTAAAAGAACCCCCCACTGAAGTGGAGGGGAAAAAAGAGAGTGAGAAAATGGAGGAGGGGGCTGTTGACAGGAGAGGCAGAGGTCGGCCATCGGTGGTCCAGAAAAAGAAGAAAGAGGAGCAGGCAGATAGTGGAGCATCTGTTGACCAGGATTCACACGTGGAGGCATCAGAGGTGACTTAATTACTTTTAGACATGCATTGGAAAATGTAAGGTTTCAGAAGTTGTTGTTTTGATTGAGACAAAAATACATTAGGGCCGAAACATAAATCAGACCAAAGGGAAAGCTGAGTAGTGTATAATTAGTGTCCAGGAACTTCTGTCCTTGGAAAGGAAAGGAAGGCTTTTACCTCGGCCAAAGGCCCCGGTGCATTCTTCTCTATGAGTCAGCCTTTCCACCCATCATAATGCACTGCAATCAACATCAGGGACTGTCTCTCCAACTCTCTCAGCAACAAGAGTAGTCTGACCTACTCTGCATCACCATTAATACTCTATTGAATTAAGTGGTTTAGTGGTCACACAGTCACTTCCTACTCTCAAACGTTTTATGACCTTGGCTTTCTTACTGCTATCCTCATCATTCTCCTCCTGTGTTTCATGCTTGTTCTTGTGTGTCGTTTGTCCTCGTCTCCCCCCTCCTCCTTTCTCATCCATTTAACAGCCCCAGACTCCGACCAGCAGTGCATCCCGGAAGCGACAGGCTCCTGTGGACTCCTCACCTGTGGCAAAGACCCCTCGCTCCTCCTCTGCTTCCCCGGCATCTAGTGGTCGATTACGAGCTGCCAGCCAGGCCTACAAGGTTTTATGTACACATGTGGTCATATTTTTAAAAATGATGCACACGAGGGAAATTTGACCGTAACAAGAGATATTTGTTGTTTGTTTGTGCAGGTGAGGACAGGTATGACCAAATAACGTCTTGGTTCTCCTCTAAACACACATGCACTGTATGATGAGATGCATGACAAGGCTGTGCTTTGCTAACTTTATAGGGACCAGAATCAGATTTTATTTTAAACTCATAGGATAACAGATTACCAGAAATCGGCTTATCATTAACACGGTGTGTTTCCGTGTAACGTATCGGCGGATGCCTCTCTCATTCAGCAGCCTTGTTATGTCTGTATAACGTTACACTACGTTGTCTCATCCCGTCATCTACCGCTTTTTTATTTCTCACCGCGGACGGCCAGCCTCGCCACACATCCACATACGTATCTCTCTGCTTGAAGAAGGAAGGAGGCGGGGTCACGCGTCATCAACGCGTCATCAACGCGTCATCAACGCGTCATCAGTTACATTGCGCATGTGTTATACCCTGTGGTCTTAATGCTCAGGCTGATCGGAATCCTTAAAAAAATTCCTGAATCCGGATCGTGATCCGGATCGCCACCAAAATCTGATGAGTTGTTCGTTGTGCCACACCCCACCCCTCCAAAAAATGCCATTCAAATCCATTGCGAACTTTTGGAGTAGTCCTGCTAACAGACAGACAGACAGACAAACACTCCAACACCGGTGAAAACATAACCTCCTTGGCCCAAGGCCTTTGGCCTTGGCGGAGGTAATAAATCAGGGATTTAGACAATTATTATTTATTTGTATACAAAACATTCGTTTAACATGCTCTCCTCAAAGCCACCAGACTCAAGTTAGACAACAGTAATTTTACCTCTCTGATCATCGAAATACACTTCATTCAAACTCGACAGGAACAAAATAAAACTCATCAAAACCGTCTTTGTTAGTCTTTCCTCTGTTCTAGCAATCCCCAACTCTGGTTTGGTCTAAATAAACCTTTAACTCACTGAGTTATATGTGAAAAGAAACTGCCATTATATGTGCTCCTCAAAGCTACCAGACTCTATTGACAAAACCAGTAATTTTGCCTTGCTGATTTCATTCAAACTCAACAGTGACAAAATGAAACTCATTAAAACCTTCTTTGTTAGTCTTTCCACTGGTCCAACAATCACCAACTCTGGTTTGAGAGTTTGAAAGAGAGACTGAATAAGTAACAGATATAAAAAAGAAGTAACCACCGTAACATCACTGTTTACTAACCGTTTTCCGGCACGTTCGCGTCACACCAGAAAAAAACAGAAAGGCATATTCGTCTACTGGCAATGGGAAAAGAGTCTATCAGCTATTTTTAGCAGGTTTTCCCGTGTTTAAAAAAACCTGCATAAACACACTAATTTGGGTGGAAAACGGGTATAGGCCTCATGTGAGTTAACATGGCTTTAGACCTCTGAACAACACAATGTGTCTGTCATTTTCTCAGGTGCTGTTCACAGGCGTGGTGGATGAAGACGGGGAGAGAGTGTTGGCTCGTTTAGGAGGCAGCATGGCTAAAGGTGTAGCAGACATGAACTATCTGGTGACCGATAAGGTGCGCAGGACTGTCAAGTTCCTGTGTGCGGTGGCTAAAGGAGTCCCCATTGTCACCACACACTGGCTGGAAAAGGTCAGTTGCTATATTGGCAGTTAAAACTGGCCCCAGACCAGTTTTCTCTTTCTGATAAATGAATGTGGAAGTATATCATACAGACACACTCAAGACACTCACTGCTCTTGTTGTCTTTCTCCCTGTGTTTCAGAGTGGTAAGTCTGGGAGCTTCCTGTCTCCTAATGCGTTTCTCGTGAAGGATCCAGAGCAGGAGAAGAAGTTCAGTTTCTGTCTGCAGGAGTCTCTGAGGCTTGCCAGCAGTCAGCCTCTCCTACAGGTACTCTTAACGCAGTCATACCATTTATTTCTGAGCTTCTATTTTGTCTCTGAGTGTTGGAGTGTCATCGAGGCATTTCCCTTGGCATATGGCACATGGGTGGTGGATAATATTGACAGTGAGGAATAATGAGTCATGGTGGGAATCCAGACATGCTTGTGTTAGAATCATCCTGCAGCCTATAAAAGATCTGAAATCCTTGACTTTTTTAACATCGAGCACTGCTTTTTAGCTCAGCCTCTTTGTAGTTGAACATGCTCAAATCTATTCATGAGCACAGTGTCGATTGTTTACCATTACACTTTGGCTCGTGGGAAGTAATTTGACATTTATTGTTAATGTACTGATTATGTTTAATGGGCACTTTACGTAGGGGAGCAGGCAGTAATGTTTCCACTTCTGTTACATACTCGTCCTACGCTGCACTGTTCAGATCAGTATCAAAGCTGCAAAGGGATAGTTTGATACCACATACCACGCTTACTGTATACTGGCTAAAATTGTGGCAGGTGTACACATGTAATACCAAAGTCCATTCCTAAGAATGGATTTCTTGAGACGTTCTCTCAGAGACACATGTGGTGTACTGCATCTCTTGTCTTCTCTTCTCTTTCTCTTAGGGGTATGAGATCCATGTTACAAAGTCAGTGAAACCAGAGCCAGTTTATATGAAAGACATCATCTCCTGCAGTGGAGCTACCTTTCTTCCCAAGATGCCCTCTTCTCACAAGGTACCATTCAAACTTTCTCTGTCAGGTCTCACATACAGTAAAGTAACATTTAGTGTCTGTCAAAGTTAACGCAAATTCATTTTAAGGCCACTAATTTCTTTAACGCATTAACGCAACTTGCGGTTTTTAGGTTGTGGTGTGCTCAGTTTTAAAGCTAGAGTGAAGATACTGGCATCATATGAAACTAGAAAACCAAAGGAATCCATTGTCATGTCATACTAGCTTGTCGCGAAGGACGCTAAATAACGCTCCAAACTTACGCTAAATTTTGGCGAGGAAAAACTATCATGGCCATTTTCAAAGGGGTCCCTTGACCTTTGACCTAAAGATATGTGCATGAAAATGGGTTCTCTGGGTATCCACGAGTCTCCTCTTTACAGACATGCCCACTTTATGATAATCACATGCAGTTTGGGGCAAGTCATAGTCAAGTCAGCACACTGACACACTGACAGCTGTTGTTGCCTGTTGGGTTTGAGTTTGCCATGTTATGATTTGAGCATATTTTTTCATGCTAAATGAAGTACCTGTGAGGGTTTCTGGACAATATTTGTCATTGTTTTGTGTTGTTAATTGCTTTCCAATAATAAATATATACATACATTTGCATAAAGCAAGCATATTTACCCACTCCCATGTTGATAAGAGTATTAAATACTTGACAAATCTCCCCTAAAAAATGTGATTTATTTGCTATTAATCACGATTAACTATGGACAATGATGTGATTAATCATGCCTAGTAGCAGTTCTAGTAACATTGTTTTGTGATAGTCTGTCTACATATCTTACCATTCAATATATCTGCAGTTATTTATGACTCCCCTCTCTTCCCTCTCAGCCTCAGACTGTAGTGATTTCCTGCGCGGAGGACTGGCCGCTGTGTGGCCCGGCTCTTTCTGCATCTCTGCCAGTCGTCACAGCTGAGTTCATTCTCACAGGGATCCTTCAGCAGAAACGTGACCTTCAGACCCACACACTCTCTGCCCCTGCAAATACTCTCCAACCTGCAGGGGGCAGGGGAAGGAGCAGGAAGAAGACTTAGCACCACCAGGGTTAGAGTATACTGTGAAAAATCACCGTCTGCGTGAAGGAAAGCTGCCACAGTGGGGTTTTCCATCGCTCATAGATTCAGAGACTGATAGAAACGTTAGTGAGTCAGCTGTTCGTCTGTATGAAAGACTTGAAGAATGTATTGTAACACATAGTGTATGTAGCATGGGTATAATTTTACAGTGTGAGCTGTCAAATGTTTAAATTTTACATGTACAGCATCCTGTTTTGCAAGAAGAGCGATGGAAGGAAACTTACCAAAAGACTTATTTTATGTTTGAAAAATCTACTCCCAGTACAGTCTTTTCTTACAATCTTACCTTTTGCCTTGTACATGTGAGAAAATTTTGTTTTTAAAGTTGCAAATGCGATGTTGCTGCTATGCAGGGTGGGAAATAATTACCCATCAAGCGTCCTTGTCACTCTTCCCCTCTCATCCTCCCCTCTCTTTATACAGCGATAACAAGCAGAGCGGGAATTAACGCTGCTACAGTAAATTGCTGCTACTCTCTATGCGTGCTAAGTGTTTGGGCTCAATCAGCCAGTTTGGCAGGTAACCAGCCATGAAGTGGGAGTTGTATAATCATGTTTGGTTGGTGGTGGAGTAGTAGAACCAATGGAGGGCTGTTTATCAGCTACGATGGCCAGTGGATGAAAAAAAAAGCTTGTTTCCTGTCCTGATAAGTACATAGTGCCTTTTTATAACGAGGTAATCATGAACCTACCAGTGTGTCTTGTTCCTCTCTCTCCATTAACCACCACCACCTGCTCCATTAAGGCTTCATCCAATCCTATTACGTCCAGGAATGAGACCCGATATACAGTATAGGCATCTGAATGCTGATGCTGCTTCTACATCTTCTATATCTTATGGGCCATACATTGATCTACTGTGTTTATGTACACATGTTAAAAAAGACCAATGTACAGGACTCACATTTGGTTTGACTCACAGTACATCTTTGAACTTGATGTATCATTTTGTGTTTTAAAGACGGACTCATTAGCATGTAACTAGGTTGATTTTGTCAAATAGCTAATAACACCAAGTTGAGTATCAAACCATGAAATCTGTCGCTATTACCAGTGAAAACATTAAATCTTTTCTATGTTATGTTTAGCTATATGTGTGTGTTTACTTTTGTAACGTTATACTTAATCTGCATATTTTGGTACTTTATTATGTGGGCCTATTACTAGTATCTATATTGTTTAGGGTTTGATGTGTTGCTCAGTTTAGGAGAACCACAAGATTTGGCCAAAAGCGTCGGGATCATTAAGTAAGTGGACAATGTATTGAGATGTTTTTTGCCTTTTCCAGGGTCAAGAATGAACCTTAAAGCTCAAAATTGATTTATCTGATTTCAGGACTTTGGTGTCACAGTCCGCGTCCTGAGACCTAAGACTCATCATTGAAGACTCTTACCTGAGGAGGATAAAAATGTTTTCATTGGTGAGATAACGTGACAAAATACACAGTGTCATATGTACATGGAGGACAGACGTAATGGACAGACAATAACCTAAAGCTATTACAATGATGAGGATATGATAAGAGTCCAGGAGTAGTGATAAGATTGGATTACGTAGGGTATGTATGATGTTTGTATGGAAGGCAGTGATATATACAGTAATATATATTTTCAGGTTCATACTTGTATTTTGTGTTTCTACTAGAACATGTTTACATGCTGTAATGTTAAAAAAACAACTTTATTTTCCTCATACTGTCGACCTGAATATGCCTGTATTCACCCTCTGTCTGAAACGCTCCGTTTTAGCGCATTTTGACGGAATTGCAACAGAATTGCATTGCTAGGCAACAGCTTGGGTCCATGTGTACTTCCTGTCAACTGATGTCATTCACATACACTGCAACCAGGAATAAACTGGGACACATTTAGAATGTTTACGTTTAAAATTGTGTCAAGGGTCTAAATAATGTAGATTCGTGACATCACGAATGGGCAGAAATCCTGACGGCTTGTTTCAAATGCAGAGTTTGTGAATACGGGCTGTGTGTATTTCCCTGTGGATTGAGTGTTTCGATACTTTCACAGTATTTATATAGGACTTAAGCCTGCTTAATAATAAAAAAAACATGAAAATCTCACTTTTTTTATAATATGGCACCTTTAAGTTACTCCCTGATTGTCATTCCTTAGCCAGCACTTGTGGTGGGTGTTACATATATATATATATATATAGTCCCCGTGCTCTTGCTCTACCCACATCCTGAAAGTAGTTTTTAATTCAGTAATTAATTAATTCAGAGTAACCAGTGTTACACTGGTATCTTATTGGCTAAATCCCATGAAATGATGATTGATTTTTTTTTTTTTTCAAGCCAATTGATCAATAAAGTGCTTTTGTTTTGTTGAAAATTTGAAGAGAAATGATGTGATGGGAAGCAATGCATCAAGGCATCCATGTAGTTTAGATACACATGTATTGTGAACACATTATCATCCACTCTGGACATCATGTCTGCATGCTGAATCAGCATCCTGTGTGTCTGTCCAACATGTCATTAAGTAAACCTCCTCCTCCTCCTCCTCCTCCTCCTCCTCCTCACTGTCGATGACCACCTATAGGTGTCTTTCAGGGGCCGAAGGGTGGCCGATGTTTCCCGAGAGGAGCCGAGTGTCTCCGAGAGCAGAGCAGAGCCCGACATATTCTGAACACCCTCCAAATGTTGAGCCCGAGTCGTGAAGTGCAGCTCTTGAGGGGGGCGAGGTTGGAAGGGAGGGAGAAAACAGGCGACGAGGGAGAAAACAGGCTTCGTCCGCACTGATCTCCTCCTCTGAAAGCATCCAGCATCCTTCACTGACCGCACCGCAGCTCCGACTGGCCGGCTAGAGGTAGGTGAGGTGTTTTCTGCTCCTATAACATGCATGTGCAGGATGTGCAGGATGAAATGTGACTGGTGCGTGACGGGTTAAATTCTGCAGTTTTTTGGTGGGATGCGCTTCTCGGCTATCCCGGCCCGGAGGAGACTGATCAGACTCAAAGCTGTGAGGTTTTATCACCAACGACACATTATACTGTCTGTCTGTGAGGAAAGGTGTGAAATATCTTCATTCCGTCACTGTATAGGTTGTCACTGTAGGTTATAAATGTCAGCCTCCTGGTGGGATTCAATATAATGCATGTTTATTATAGGATGCAAGATGATGTCAAATGTGTCTCACTGCTTTATTCCTATGTAATCAGCTTGAATTAAAACAGGTTAAGTCTAAGCCAGTCATTAGTCCACCTTAATTGAAAACATGAAATTATAATTAGTTATTATAGGAAAATTAGCCTATATATTATATTTTATAATCTTATCTCATTCTCGTAAGACTGCCTTCTCTTCCTATAAGTCATATGGTCCAACATGTTCTCTACAGTTAACACTTAAAAGCTTAATAGCATCCATTATCTGAGAGGATGCTCCAGCATCCTGAAGGCTCTCTCCTCCTCCTGCAGTGTGCTGCTCATATAGACTGTTGACCAGATCTGCATGGAGGCCCACATTAAGCACATGAGAGCTGTATTATAATCTTTTTTTACATTTTTTTTAACTATGAACAAATTCCACATCTTCCGTGCTCTTGTCCTTGTGTATTTGTCAGTACTGTACACAGCCTCCGCCGGCCCTCCTCCCTCACGTCCACTGATTTTAATGAATCTGACAGGTGCAAGCAATATGGTGGAAACCTGTCTCAATCCTTTAGTTCACTGCGGCCAGCTTTGGAGGATGAATAGGTTGTCAGCTGCTATAGGCTTCCTCTCACAGATAAACTTTAGACATTTTTTATTTTGTCTAGACACGATTTTCCAGGTTGTTTGAGCCTCTTTTTTCCCTGCATCATCTCTTTCTGCTGTGCTGATCTGAAACGTGATATGTGTGTTGTAGTGATGCACCAGTTTGGACATTTGGGATAATCACGAGTTTTTGAATTTTGAGTGCATCTGATTTCTGCAAAGGGGAAACACAATATTTGTTTGAATGTGGTGCACCTGAAGTAAACATTCAGCCATTTCTCACATGTGTGTCTCTTGGTGCAGCAGTCCTTTTCTTTCTTTTTAATGCCTCATGATTTATGAATGTCTAGCGCTGTGAGAGGAGGGTACAGTATGTGCATCTGTGTGCCTGCAAATGAGTGTCACTAGTAGCATGCCTCCTCATCATCAGTGGGACCCCACGTAGAGCCATTTCTCCCCAAAAAGAGTAAAGAGAAATGATGAAGGGTGAAGACACAGAGGTGGCTTTGTAGGGTCCCCCACATCTGCAGTCATTGAAGGCATTTCCGCCTCTTTAAACCCTGCGGACAAAGACCTGTCTGTCCTTCCAGTAAGTAGGGAGTTTGGAGTTAGAAGGAACACAGGCACAGGCTTTGATTTCAGAGTGGGATGCACTGGCTTGGATTATATAAGATAAGGAGGAGGAGAGGATGAAAGAGACGTGATAAAAAGAGAGAGAGAGAGAGAGAGAGAGAGAGAAAAAGGGAAATGAGAGAGATGCCCCGAGATCGGCAGCATAGGGTTCGGGGGTTGAGAGAGGAGTCACGCTGAGAAGACAAAATGTGGTGGGAAGAAAGCGAGAGATGATACGGACAGAGTTGTCAAACAGAGGCATAGAGAGTTAAGGAAGAGGAGATGGAGGCTTGAACAGGGTCGTGATGGTGGCAGAAAGAAACACTTTGAGATGTGTGAATGGTGACAGAAGTGAGAAAAGAGGGAAGAGTCAAACGAGGTAAAATAAAAAGAGTGAAGCCAAGTGAAGGGAGGGAAAGATGGCAGATGGCACCCTCGTCTGTGTCCATGCCCCAGAGGGCAGTGTGTGAATAAGCTAGTTATAATACAGCTTATTACGTGTGTTTTCATGTGCTCGCGTGTTTTGTGCTCAGTGAGGCGGCCGTCGTAGTGTCAGCTTTGGCCCTTTAAAATGCTCAAAATCACACAGAAATGGAGGAGAAGATCATTTGCTTCACAGATCTCATGTAGAAACAGCAGATTGGCTTCGGTGACTCCACGAGGCCCTACTGCTGTGACAAACAGATGGACACGGTTCACTTCTCTCTTTCTGCAGAGCCAACCTACAGCTCAGATTGCTGCATTAATTAAATGCTTATGGCCACAGGGGTCAACAGTCATCAGTGCGTGATGCAGTGGCCTCACACAAGTGTTCAATCCCAGAGGAGAAGGCAAAACATTCCCGAAACAAGGATTGGGGACTGCAGTAAAAAAAAAATTCCAGTGTAATTTGAGTTATACAGATGACTGCCGCAAAGGTTTGTTTGCCAAGAGACACTGTGACGCATCTTTGTTCCATATTTTATTGCAGATGCCATAAATCCAGTGGGCTTTTTTGGGCTTTGTGCCTGGAGTGTCGAGCGCAGATGTGTCAGACACAGTGTATGAGGCCTTCTGTGAAGCAGCGACTTTGATTGTCAGATTAGGACGCTGTGAAATGTTGTTACAAAATAAGAGGAATTGGCCTCTCTGCTGTTGCTCTTTAGAAATGTCTTCAGATCACGCATATACGAAGACAGACGGACATACAGGAAATGCACACATAGGCTTATACACAGTGTGAAGATGGCCTCGTCATTTCCTGCAGGAATGGGATGTCTTATGATGTCTCCAGTGTTACAATGAGACGCTTTAATCTTTACTGCATGTTTATTAGCTGCTGCAAAGTGTGACTGTGAGCACTGCAGGTGTTCCCTCCCAGTCCCCTCCTGGGCCTTGTAAATGGAAACCGCAGCAAAATCTCTTTTGCACAAACTCTCTTGATGTGTTGCCTCAGTGTAGCAGAAGGTAGCTCACATCATCCTATCCCCCTCAGTGATGCAGTTGAAGCAGCAGTGGGTAGAAATGGAGCAAATATGATTTTAAAAAAGTTGTTTTTATGAAACGGTCACTATATCCTGACCGTAGTGCATGAGACAAAAATCATGAAAAAAATCATGTGCCTCTGTGTCCTCCGGTGCTCCTAATGGCATCTGCAAGATTTCACAGACCGGAGGAAAACAACCAATCAGAGCCGAGCTGGAGCCTGCCGTCTCTGAGCAGCTGTCAATCACTCGCAAACTCCGATCAAACGGTCAAACTAGGCAGCGCTGATCAAATATGAATCAGTATTCTGTTACTGTAATGACTATTTCTCACCTCAAATGTTTTCAGAAACATCTTGTAGTGTACTGTTTAGCTGTAAAGCTGCCATCTTGAGATAAGTTGAGGAAATACCAAGCACCGCCCACCAGCTGGAGCAAACGTTCTCATTTTACAGCTAAACAGTACGCTTCAAGATGTTTCTGAAAACATTTGAGGTGAGAAATATATTACAGTAACAGAATATTGAGTCATATTTGATCAGCGCTGCCTAGTTTGACTGTTTGATCGGAGTTCGCGAGTGATTTACAGCTGCCTCCGTTGAAAGAACAGCCAATAGGAACGCTCTCTCTCTCTCTGAAATGACCTGTGATTGGCCAAAGTCTTCCGTCACAGGCTAGATTTTTTAAAGCCTGAAAACAGAGTCATGAGGAGGTGCAGAAGTCTAGTTTTCTCTCAGAGCACTTGAATTACGATATGCTGAAAGGTTATTATGTATTTTTTGCCCAATAATGCCCAAAACTTTCTGCCTACTGCCTACTCACAATTCTTCTGCGAAACCGCCGTAATGTTGTGTAAATTTGTTCGCCCCGCAGCGCTTCTCGCTCAGGACATTTGCTGTTGGGAACTCAGCCAAGTCGTCACTCAGCCCCCACAATCTGAATTATCTCGAGATACATGAATTATTCTGTGTTTAAAATCAGTCACATAATCAATAGACAATCATTGACAGTGATCCAAAGCCAGGTGGCCCTGGTAAACATGCACATTCACTTAAAAGGGAAGGGCCTCTTTGAGACATAAATGCCTGCTGGTATGGCCTTTAAACAACACTAACTGTGACTCATAAATCTACTCTTGACCCTGGTTTTAAATTGAGTTCAGGTACGCTATTAGGTTATAATGACACTGTCATTAGTTTTCTCAACAAAAGTTGCACCACAGGCTGTTTTTTTAATGTCTGAAGTCCAATAATAACCCCAAGGCAATCGCAGATAAATTGAATTTACAAGGACGGCAAGATTCTCTGCAGATAGTCTCTTCAGGGAGTTTTTTTTTTTTTAGATCTTTGGAGTGATTCGATAGGCTAATGGATTTCTTAATCCACTTTAAAGAACATATACAAGAGAACAAAGAAAGAAAGACAATGCTGACCTCAAAGGTATGCACTGTTTTATATGAATAATGAAGCATATTCATACAATTATTATGAGCTTGTATATACTTTCACATAACAAGGAGACTTTTGTGGCCTATAGATAACCTTGGCTTCATGCTACTTAGCTGCTGCGCTGTCTGACTGTGAGCACTGCAGCTGTTTCCTCCTGCTCCCCTCCTGGGCTTTTAAAATGAAAACCACAGGAAAGTTTCTTTTGCTCCAACCCCTTGATGTGTTGCTGCCTGTGATGTCTCTCAGCACAGAAGAGAGCCGTTCACGTCATCGATATCCCCCTCAGTGCTGCAATTAATCAGGATCCTTCTCAGAATCCTGCTTGTGAAATCATGATGTGGAAAGGATGTTTTGGCCCGTTTCCCTTTACCATTCTGGACGTTTCACACAACAGTAGCCAGCAACGTATTTCCACGTTACGGTAGAGATTCTTGAATCTTTGTAGCAAGAGGTTGATACTATGAGGAACATTTTATACCTAGAGTTTTTCTCTTGACGGTAAACTCAATTTTTAACTTCTGCTGGGATGGTGTGTGTGTGTGTGTGTGTGTGTGTGTGTGTGTGTGTGTGTGTTTGTGCTTACATGTCAGCAGGAAATCTGCATAACCGGTGAACAGATTCCAATTATATTTGGTGCACAGATCAACCTCGATCCAAGGAACAATTGATTACATTTTGGGGGTGATCGAATATAGGACTTGAGCCAGAAGGTTGTTGTTGTATTTTCAGCCAATATTAAAACTAACGGAAACGGTCACAATATTCCAAATCTTCTCATTTCTAGTATGAAGACAAACAGCTCCTTCAAATTAAAAGCAACTGCCTGCTTCTGAAGAATGCAGAGCAACAAAATCAAACTAAGAACCACACTTTCAGTTTGTGCACGAGTGTGAAGTTCACTGTCTGTGCGTTCCAGTACCCATACTACCATACTATTTAATATGAAAGAAAAAGCAATACATAGGCTTCGTCCGAAATCCCATACTATGTACTACTTACCCAATATGTGTACAATCATTCAGCATACTTTTGTGTGAATAAACAGTAGTATGTATCTGTTTGGAAGCACTGAGCAGTAATTTACGTCTTCACTTCCTGAGAGCCTCCTTGCCGGTTGGAGATGTGTAACCATGGTAACCCGTGCCAACCTCATGTGACCAAAACGACAGTGTGTGAGAATCAAAGTCTGGATTAATTTAAAATATACTGTATATTACGCCTAGCAAAGTGAAATCTTATACTTACAGTTAAATTGAAGCGTTATTGATGTTACAGAGCTGTCCGTCAACAACTGTTATGAATGTTGTTGTCACTATGGCATTGCATTGTGGGATATTTATGCCGCCGTAGTGCCCAGGATTGCATACTGTAATATTTCACCAGAAATAGTATGCAATTTGCGTACTATTGGTTTCATACTAAGGTTTCGGACTGTTTTAGCGTTCTAAATAGCATGTTAATATGGAATTTCGGACGCAACCATAATATGTCAAATGCAGTATGCCAAAAATACCAGGATGTCCTAATTCATCCGGCCGTATTTTGCAGTATGCAAGCCAGCATGCTTTTCTGGCTGTTCTGACCCACAATCCTCTGCACAGCGGATATATGAGCAAGAGGGTCAAAGTTCAAGGTGAAATGTTGTTGAAGTAGTATGTCGCAATTGTATGCATACTGCATGCAACAGTACGTACTTTGTGAGGGCAGCTGCAGTACGTACTAAGAGTAAAAAGTGCGCGATTTGGAACGTAGCATTTATGTGCCTCAGTGGATGGTTCATTCATCACAATCCAGGGATGACGTCACTGTGAATAAGCAACAGGATTGAGCGATATCTGCCTCTCCTCTGATAAATCCTCTCTACTGATTCAGAACATACAAAAATGTAAAGGAGAGGACAGAAGAAGAGTGATAAAATAATTTTGCCTTATTATGTTCACTTTACATCTTCCTTTTTTCTTTCTAGGCTCAAAACAATCAGCCAGGATGGCGACAGTCAGTGTGATCGCATTCAGCCTTCTGCTCACCACAGGTACGTTAAGAAAAATGTGTGATGCTGTTCCCTCCAGTAGTGATCTGGAAATGTGGAAATTGTGTCTTTTTTCCACCAATGTCAGTGTTCAATAATCAGCTGATCGTACTACACTGTGTTATTTCAGGAAACACTGTTTTATTTAATAGTGCAAGGTGAGTTTGATGGTGCTGGAACACTCAGTTTGTCTACTAGACAACATGGGAAGTAATCCAGAAGAATATGTGAGAAGAAAATGTAGAAAAATAAATGTATTTTAATAGAGAAGAAAAGGAATCAGACACTGTATTTTAGTTTAACTGATGATGAAAGGAGTCATAATATTACTGATATCACTTTTGATTTGTATTTTCTTTCATCTTTGTTTACAGCTCTCTCTGCCCCTCTGAAAGGTAAGATTTAATGTACCAGTGCACAAAGAGTGTATCACTCATCAATTATAAATTATGACTTGTCTTGCCCTCTTACGTGTTTGTCAACGCTTCCTCCGTCTCTCGTCCATCATGTGATCCAGTTGACGACGAATCCGTGACCTTGTTCCACGGGGAGGACTTCCACATCAGGCTGCCCTCACTCTCGTTGGAGGTCACGTTTAAGAACAGGTCTACTCCGCGGTCGGGTGAGGTGTTCCTGATGCGTGGCGGCATCGTGGTCAACAGTCGGGTCAAACTCAGCCGCCACCTCAGTCACCTCGTTGTAGATGCCGTGGGTGAGGGAGACGAGGGCGTGTACACTCTGAAGAACCCAGAGATTCCAGAGGACATCAGACGCATGACGCTTGTAGTCCGAGGTACTGGATGACATGAGTGTGTGATACATTAGGAATGGTAATGAAGCATAGACTCAACTGACATGTTACACTCTCACAGGCAGAACTGCAATTTCAATTCAAAATTCTAATTTAAAATCTAACGGAGGACACAAATTCATAAAAAATTTAAACCCAAATTAGCACCAGTTCCTTTTGGATGACCTCATCTGTGATACTAAATGGATGAGGTCATAATAAACTAGTGTTTTTATCCATTAATACAACTATAAATTGCACTTTTCAATACAATACAGACCAGCAAAATAACATTTTAGATCCTTCATTGTACAAGCATTTTTATATTTGAAGAAGTTTTTGCTTTGCTAATGATGACTTTCAAATAGGGCTGTAACTAACAATTATTTTCATTATCGACTAACCTTCTGGTTATTTTCTCAATTAATCGGTCAAGAGTTGAGTCAAGAAGATGTCACACAATTGTGAAAAATGTCCATCACAGATTTGCAGAGACATTTTTTGGTGATGTCAATTCCTGGTTTGTCTTGTCCACAACCAAAAGGTATTTAGTTTACTATCACGAAGGACTAGAGAATGAATTTAACTATAAGAAGCTGGAACCTGTGAATTTGTGAACTGTAATGCCTATTTCTCGCATAAAATGTTTTCAGAAACATCTTGTAGTGTACTGTTTAGCTGTAAAATGAGAAAGTTTGTGACCCGGCAGCCATGTTGAGATCAGTTGAGGAAATAGCAAGCACCGGCCACCAGCCGGAGCAAACTTTCTCATTTTACAGCTAAACAGTACACTACAAGATGTTTCTGAAAACATTTGAGGCGAGAAAAAGCCCTTAACGTAACAGAATATTGATTCATATTTGATCAGTGCTGCCTAGTTTGACCGTTTGATTGGAGTTCGCGAGTGATTGACAGTTGCCTCCGTTGAATGAGCAGCCAATAGGAACGCTCTCCCTCTCTGAAATGACCTGTGATTGGCCAAAGTCTCCTGTCACAAGCTAGATTTTTTAAAGCCTGAAAACAGAGCCATGAGGAGGTGCAGAAGTCTGGTTTTCTCTCAGAGCACTTGAATTACAATATGCTGAAAGGTTATTATGGAATTTTTGCCCAATGATGCCAGAAATATTCTGCCTACTGCAGGTTTAATTTGCAGGCTTCACTAACAAAACTAGAACTAGATCGCGGGTACAAGCGGCCAAAATGGGTTTTCTCAGGAGGTTGGCTGGCGTCTCCCTTAGAGATAGGGTGAGAAGCTCAGTCATCCGTGAGGGCCTCGGAGTACAGCCACTACTCCTTTGCGTTGAAAGGAGCCAGCTGAGGTGGTTCAGGCATCTAGTAAGGATGCCTCCTGGGTGTCTCCCTAGGGAGGTGTTCCAGGCACGGCCAGCTGGGAGGAAGCAACGGGGAAGACCCAGGACTAGGTGGAGAGATTATATCTCCACACTGGCCTGGGAACGCCTCGGGATCCCCCAGTCAGAGCTGGTTAATGTGGTGGTAAAGTGAAGTTTGGGGTCCCCTGCTGGAGCTGTTGCCCCCCCGACCTGACCCCGGATAAGCGGTTGAAGTACGATTCAACTACCTAACTGTATATAAAATTGATAAAATTAGCTCAGCCTCGACAAACTAAAATGCTACTTACACATGAATGCATGGATTTAATAATTCAATAACATATTCAATACTATATCACTCAGATAGGCAGTTCTCTACATTGAATACTTTTAATACTTAAAGTACATTTTGCTGATAATACTTCAATGCTCTCTCAGTGCTGGACTTTTACTTGTAATGGAGTGTTTTTCACCTTTTGGTATTGTTATCTGAATACTTCCTCCACCATCGGAGCCACAACCCCAGGATGAAGAATAAGCCTCTTTATATCTGATCTGGAGTCAGACTCATGGTAGTGTAGGCGCTGTCACTTCTCCTGTTTTAATCATGCAGTCAGCAACCAAATAAACTCTCTCAGTTACGCATCCTGTTTGTCCTCAGAGTGTTACGAGTTGCATCAGTGTTGACTCTGATGAGATTAGACACACAAACACGTACACACACGAGAGAGAGAGGGAGGTAGTGGGCTCAAACCCAGCATGGATAAAGGCGTCTGTAGCGTAGCAATATGTGGAAGATGTGCCATATGGAGGGAGTAATGTGTTGTGAGTGGATGAAGAGGTGTGTGTATGTGTGAGAGCATGCCGGAGCTGCCAGGCAGTAATTATGCAGCTGTTTAACCACCAACCCACTCCTCTCTCCTTCCCTTCCTGCTGTTTTCCTCTCTTTATCTTGTCTTTGCTGCCTTTCTCTCTGTTTGGTTTGTATCTCTACCCTTTCATTTCAGCTGCCCTGATATTTCTGGATCAGTGCTCTTTTCTCTGCAATCTGTCCCCCTTTTGCCACATCTGTCAAGCCAGTCCCTCTTCCTCTCTCTTCCTCACTCCTTCACCCCTATCTGTCCTTTATCTCACTTCAACTCTATTTCTATCATTTGTTCCCTCACTTGAAGCAATTCTCTCTCTTCCTTCACTCCTTTCTACTCAACCCTTTAATGTCCACACTAAGAAAAACAATGACATTTTTTTTTCTCTTCGCATTTTTTACTTCCTTGGGGCAATAATTACAACAATCGATGTTTTGTTTTTTAAATATAAGTCTCTACCAAACAGTTGAGATGTTGCTTCATGGTAAAAGAAAACTACAAACCATGTACTGCTATTATGCTAGTAATAGGTTAGTACACCAACATATGTCAATTTGTCACCATGAAATTAGTAGTACTATTATTTCAATGTATTTATTCTAGATATTTACCATATTTACAGTAGGCTACGTTCAAGACATCTCAGAAATTGTGAAAAATATATACTGATATAATTTTTTCATCACATATTAAATGGAATGACATTAATAAGAATCAGAAATACTTTATTGATCCCCGGGAGGAAATTGGGGTGTCACAGTTGCTCTTATGTAAACATAAAGAAATGTAAGAAAATAGAAATAAGTAAGTAACATGTCAACTATGTACATAGTGATACAATATTGTCCATAATGCTACATTATACTTTTAAATTACAAAATTAAATATATGATATTAATAACATGTTCACAAGTTTTTTTTATTTCATAAAAATGATCAATTTATTATCTTACCCTTACTACTTTTACCACTAAATGACAATTCAACCGTTTGGTCGAGCATGTTTTTAGACAGTAAAAAAAATCATACATAATAAATTATTTCACCATGTATAATGGAATAACATTAAATTTATCATATTAACAAAAATTAATGATCAAACCTTTTTTTTTATTTAGTAGCAAATTTAAATTACATTATTATGTTTACTACCTTTTCCATAAAAAGACAATTGAATAATTTGGTAGATTTTTAAAAAAATGATTTGCCCCTTATTAGACTTTTTTTTGTATCAGGTTACATTATTTTGTTCAGTAAGGCCTCTGAAACTATATGTTGGAAAAAATATGCACTCAATCAGGTTGAGTTAGGTTCAACACATTTTTCAATAAGATATAAATTGTGCTACCAAACAATCAAGCAGGACATTAAAGGGTTAAAGGCAATTTCTTGTCCTCTTTAAATATCCTTGTTGCTTCCTTTTACTCCAGATCAAATGACTAACCACCCTGCTTTAACCTTCTAGATTGCTCCATCGAGCAGATCGTTAAATATGGAGACAACTTCAATATTCTACTGTCAGGAGTGACTCCCCCCATCACCCTGGAGTACAGGCCCAGTGCTGTGGAGGCCAACCAGACATCAAGGTACACTGATATTTTAATCTGTTTCTTACCATGATGTGCATGCATTGTGACAGCGTGACTCAGACTAACCAAGACAGGTCAAGGAAAGTTCATCCTCTATGATCTTTCTCCTCCTGCAGACCTGCTCTGGTGCTGCTGACCAGCACAGGGACGTCCAGGGACGGCTACCAGGGTCGCATCAGCGTCAACGAGCGCCACGTCACCCTCAGCACTGCCACGGGCGCAGACGAAGGTAGCTACACTGTCAGGGATGCCGAAGGTGTCATCCAAAGGAAAGTGTGCCTCAACATCAAAGGTGAGAGCACAAATGAAGACTGATATCTTTTCTTCTCCCATGCTTGACCTGTTTTAAACGGCCGGCACCTTCTATCAGGATATTGTTGTTTCCTTTCTAGTTATTCCGCTCCTGTTGTCTGCCATAATGGCTTTTTAAAGACCCTAACGTTAATGGGCTCTAGCAGGCTAATGCATTTTAGATGATCCATGGTGCCTGTGAACAGTGCTGTGCTGTACTTATTGTACGTCCTCCCTCCTCCTCTGTCTGTCTGTGTCGCAGAGCACCAAAACTTTGTGACCTTGCCATACGGTAAAAGACTGAAGATCAACCTGATACTCAACAGCTCCTTGGTCCGCCTCTACTACACCCCGGACAATGATCGCGAAACCCGTCTGCTGCTTGACAAGGGAGAATTCACAAGTGTAACTGGAGCCTCTTATTTCTGTTTAACCCCACCACTGTCGTGATTAAGAATTATGTACTGTATATATCTTATAAAATGTACAATTTATGCTTTTGTATATGGACATATAATATAGCTAGTTAATAATATGTTTCATATTCAGCTACAAAACAAGTGCTATGAAGACCAGACCTGTTATATGTCTGACAAATGCTGCTAAAGGACATTTAATCCAGTGTACAACCCACCTTTTTTTTTTACCAGTGTGGGCTGTTAAAAAGGACCTATTGTGCTTATTTTCAGGTGCATACTTGCGTATTTTGGGTTTCTCCTAGAAGAAGTTTAGAGGCTTTAATGTTCAAAAAACGCTTTCTTTTTCTCATACTGGCTGTGCTGCAGTCCACCCCCAGTCTTCTCTGATTGGTCAGCTGGCCCACTCTGTTGTGATTGGTCAACCAAACCAAACTCTTCGGACTCCACTCCAGCTCCACTCTAACTAGCCTTGTTTGAGTACGTGCCAAACTAGCCGCTAGACAGATATTATAGCAACCTGTTACCTGGTGACATCACCACGTAACGGAAGAAAAGGCGGGACTTTGCAGACCTTTAACATGCACAAAAACTATATACAGTAACACACTAAAGAAAAGGGAAATAGCACAAAAGCACAATAGGTCCTTTTTAAGTTAACTTCACAGTGTAAACCTTTTGTAAACGGCTATAGTTGGTGTTGCATCATTCATTAATATTATATGTATCTTTTTTTTTTTAAGTTAAATGTGTAATGTCTGTCTTTTCTAGGCCAGAGAGGAGCTGGGTCTTGAGGACCGTATCTCTATGGAGGGTTCAATGGTTTATCTGGACCCGTTCAAGGGTACAGATGTAGGCCAGTTCAAAATTACTGACATACTGGGGTTCACTGTGTCCAGCATCTACCTGTATCTACAACGTAAGGATGGGGATGGGGATGGGGATGAAGGAATGGTTGAAAAATGGGTTAAATTGCGTTAGATGATGATGATGATGATGATGATGTTTATATTGTTGTGGTAGCTGCTAAAGGATGGTATTAAAACCAAAATAATTGTTTTGTGGCTTAAAAAGAAAGAATAAACCCTTTCTTTTTTCAACTGTGTTCATGCATTGGAATTTCAACACGTCAATGAAAGGTCAGCTGAATTATTTATTCTCCCACTCCTGTCCTTCTCTCCCCTGTCCCGCCGTGCCACCATGCAGCCTACAAGCTGGAGTCACTGTATGTGGCCATCATTGCCCTGTTGGGCCTGCTGGTTTTCCTGCTGCTGGTTTGTCTGCTGTCCTGCCTGATCAAAGTGAAGAAGAGGGCCAAGAGGGCCGCTGTCCTGGAGAAGATCGCCCAGAACTCTGGCAAAGAGGACGAGGGAGAGGCCTTCAGACAGGTTGGAGGGACAAAGATAGGCCTATAACAGACAATGTGATGATGATGTGTATCCTGATATAATGGAGGACTATTGTTCTGTCTGCGTGCATCTTCACAGGTGGTCAAGAACATCACCAAACTCAGTGAGGAATCCAAGCATTCCCAGGCAGACAATACAGAGAAATCACAGAGCACCGAGGTGGACATTAAGGTAAGAACATATCATATTTCTTTCTTAAAACTGAGTCTTTCAGAGGTTTTAATAATGTCTCCACTGTTTTCTGCGTTCAGACAGCTGCAGCTTATTCAGAACGCTGCTGCTAGAGTCCTCACTAAGATCAAGAAAGTGGATCGCATCAGTCCAGGTCTCAGATCTTTGCAGTGGCTTCCTGTGTGACAAAGAATTTTCTGATATTCCTGTTGGTTTATAAAGCACTGAGGGCCAAACTACATTTTTGATCTGCTGCTATGTTATGAACCGTCCAGACCTCTCAGGTCTTCTGGGACGGCTTACTGTCCCCAGAGTCCAAACTATAATAGAGAAGCAGTTTTTATGCACCAATTATCTGGAACAAACTCCCAGAAGACCTGAGATGTGCTCCAAATCTCAGTTCTTAAAACAATTCTGTTTGCCGCTGCCCCTTTATTACATTTAATTTGGGACTATTCATTCATATATTGCACTGCACTGTAGCTGAGCTGTGACGTTTATTCTCCTGTTTTATTCGATTTTAGCTTTTATTACCTTCTGTTTTATTTAAAATCCTATTTATATGTTCCTTTTATATTGCCTTGTGCCGTGTCTGTTTTATCTTGTCTGAACATCTTTTTATGTCTTCTGTAAAGCACTTTGAGTTGTGTTCTTGTTGAAGGGCGCTATGCAAATAAACTTGCCTTACTGTATCTTTTTGTTTGTTTGAACTCAGGGTCTGGAGGTTTCTTCTAAAGAGGTCGGAGTCGGTAACCTTGACACCAGTGACTCTGGCGTTGGCTTTAACACCGCCCTCCCACTGGACACTGACACTGATGCTGCTGATCAAAACCTCGACTCTGTGGCTGAAGGCATCTCTGAATCCCAACCAAGTCCACCGTCTGCTCCTGCTGCTGAGTCCACGCCAAGCGCTCCACCAGCCATGGAAATTAAGTCCAGTCCAGTAGCTGAAACTAAAGCCTCCCCAGCACCCGAGACCAAGAAAACCCCCGATCAGCCAGTGGAAGCAAAGTTGGACGTGCCCAAACCAGCAGATGTTAAGCTCAGCCCAGCCTCAAGCCCCGAGCCCAAGGCTCATCTGAGTCCAGCTGATCCAAAGCCTGCACCCAGCCCGAGCCCAGAGCCTAAACCAGCTGCTCCCAAAGCCCCCACTCCAACACCTGAAAGTAAGAGTGCCCTGACTCCTACACCTGAGCACCCCAAACCAACCACACCAGAACCTATTACCAATGGTACACCTGAGCCAGGCCCGGATTCCAAACCAAGCCCGGATCACGCCGATATTATCGGAGCTCCAAAAGCAGCTCCCCCTAAAACCCCTGAAGTGGAGCTGAAACCTAGCGGTGCCGCGCTGGAGGCCAGCAACGACGGCACCGGGGCTGAGGATTCGACCACCACCACCACCTGAGAACTCCCCCGGGTAAAGATCCAATGGAAGCCCCGCAGATCTTCTCCATCCACCGCCACTGTAGACAATGAACCCCCCTACCAAATAATGAAGAAACCACTGAAACCGGAGGCGAGGACTTCCTTTTTAACACGTCTAATGCCTGAACGCAGTATTACTTTGATAACGGTATCTCACTCACACACTAACACATAACCTTTGAGACTTTCTGATTCAGAAAAAAACTTCACATAACAAATGCGGCTTGTTGATTGTTTAACATTTTAGTTGTATGCACCACCTTGCAGTTTTTATGGTAACTTCATGGTAAAACTGACAGACTGCAAATGATTTCCTTTGCAGAGTTTACAAAACTCCACATAAGGTCTTGTTTAACATAATGACGTAGCAGAAAGGTTTACAACATTTCATTAAAACAAGAATTTACTAGAATTCCTTCTACCATTTAAAATGCCTGTTCCTCTATCAGCATGTGGATAAAACAGACAAACTGCATGCAATTTTCAGCCAATGACATCTCAAACCTACAAAAATGTGTCGTGACGCTTTCCTCAAAACGGAAATGAAAGCCCTTTTGATCACACACTGTACATAGCTGATATAAGGACGCTTGTGCCGGTCTTCTTTCTTCAGACACATCTGCAATACATTCTCACATGTAGAAAAAAAAGATTAGTTTTGCGTAACTTTACCCACACAAGAAAACATACTACTAACCCTACTATTTATAGTCTCTGAGATTGAGATTCAGACTCCCAGTGGATATCTCAGATGATTAAAATGTGTTTTGCAGACTGATCCCTCAAGTCCGGATCAACCACTTTACTGCCTTTGATCTGGATTTCCTCGTGGCTCTATAAAAATCCCATTATTCCTGCAGTTTAATAGCAAGCTCACGCCAGCAGCAACTCTGGCACTTAACGGGACCACCATGTTCCCGCCGTACGTCGGGCTTTTCAAAGGTGAAATGCTGAATGAAAGCGTCTGGTGGGTTCAAATAGAACATGCTTTCTTTCTTTCGTTACCCTTCCCTCCTTCCTCGACTACCTTAAGGCTTTCCTTTTGCTGTCTTTCCTTCAATGATCGTCCCCATTCTTTCCTTCCTCCTTTGTCTCCTTTCCTTTGCTGGGCATAATTTTAACTACTTATACTTACAGCCTTTGACAGAGATTAGAATCATGACTTTAGTTATTTATTTTGTATTCAAACTAGATATTTGGTTGTGTTGACCGTGACAGAAAGTAGTACCTGTGTCTTTGGCTCTCTGAAATTTGGCAAAAGCTTAATCATTACTACCTATCGTCTTTAATGGCTCCAAAATATTCCAGTGAGGCCTTTATCAATGGCACGACATCATCTATGTGGATGTTCAGTCAACACAAAATAGTTGAATCTCTTGTAATGTCTTGAAATGTAGGAAAATTCATCTCCGACCAACTGGCCTTTCTCGGTAGCTTTCCTGACTAATAGATTTTTCTTACAAGTAAATTGATATTCGGCGAAACGTCAGCATTTAAAAAAAGCCATATGACCAGATAGGTTTAGATGTCAGATTTGATACTAAGATCAATAAATATTAAAAAAATAATTAAGGGGCCTCAATGTTGAATGGACAAACAGATGTATTACACAAAGGTTTTCTTATGTAAAACATGTAAAACACTAGATCTGTGAAGGAACCACGAACCCATTTTGGCGATACTAACAATTGTCTTCATACACACATATACACACACAGACACACATTCCAGCCTTGTAAATATTGCATGTGTACGCCGGTTTAACCCCCTTAAGGCTGAATGTTTCTAGTGTATAGAATGGTTATTGTATTATACTTAATAATAAAGAAAAAAACTAATTTAAATTTCTCACCAACCTTAAACCCAGAATATAAAATATATACACATACAGTACTATATACACTAATATTCACTAACGTCTTGAACTAATTTAAGAACCAAATATTGTAAAAATCCATCAAGACTATATTAGATCTTTTTAGATCAATTATCTGCTGTTATTGCCATCCCAACCTGACGATACTCACACAGCATCTCTCACAGTATTTACATGTTGTATTCAAATGTTTAACCTATGTCACTTAAAGACTGCAGCATGCCCACAACATGAAAACAGGCTTTTATTGTCCTCAAATTGTGTCTGTGTGTGTGACCAGAGGAGTGATGTTTTAATGTTGCCATCATTGTGTGTTTGGGGTTTCTGTATGACGCACATATCTGTGAGTGTGAATGATTTATGACCGAGTGTGTGTGCTGAATCTATGCATATAGGCCGTTTGTACAGAAAGACACAACTGTACTTTATGTGTGCTTCTCCGTCTGTTGTGAGTGAGGTATTCATGTGCCTGCTTAAAATCGTCCCGCAACGTGAAAAAAAACAAGTGCTGTGTTATAAGTCATGAGTGTGAATGTGTTTAAAGCCACAAAATATTGTAAAAGATATTGTAACTTTGAGATATTTGAGTGACTCTTGTCTTTGTTTAGTGCCTAAAACGTATACTGGATAGTTGGCCTGTATTCTGTCATTTGCCGACACTCCTAATGGCACCTTTTTCTTAATAGGTCACGAAAGCTGTTTGCACACCTGACTGAACAAAGTGGTACCACTGACTGGCCAATGATAAGCTAATGTGTAGAAGGTATGTGACATATTGTATAAAGATGACGTCCAGAGGACTCTGAGTAGCAAAAGGAGTGCTGAGTGTGCTCAATTTGTGAGTTTGCTTTCCATTTCATTAAAGGGGACCTATTGTGCTTTTTCCCTTTCCTTTAGTGTGTTATATAATTTTTTGTGTATGTAAAAATTCTGTAAAGTTACAAAGCCCAAAGTCCACGCCAAAGGGAGTTACTCTCCCCCACAGAAACACTGCTCCTGAACTGCCTGAAACGCCTTGATTAAAGTCCCGCCTTTTCTTCCGTAACGTGGTGATGTCACCAAGTAACACATTTGCATATTACCTGCCTATTAGCCAGTTTGGCACGCCCTCAAATAAAAGCTAGTGAGAGCGGAGCTGGAGCAGAGTTTGGGTCGGTTGACCAATTACAACAGTGGGCCAGCTGACCAATCAGAGCAGACTGAGCTTTTAGGGGGCGGGGCAGGTTCTCAAACAGACGGTGAAAAGAGGTGCTGCAGCACAGCCGGTATGAGAAAAATAAAGCTTTTTTTGAACATGAAAGCATGTAAACATGTTCTAGTAGAAACCCAAAATACAAGTATGCACCTGAAAATAAACATAATAGGTCCTCTTTAATCAAGTCTGTGGCACAGTTTGTAGTACGTGAGTGAATTCATGATAGCAGCAGATGAATGACAAAACTTTGTGTGGGTAACCCTCAGTGTTATGTTGTGGTAAGCGACTGACGGCTAAAACAGCATTTCCGTGCACCACCACTACTGTATATCGTCAGTGATTGTAATACCAAGCCGCTCCAGCCACAGAGAGCAGGGATGTGAGGGAGGCAGAAAGTGTGTTGTGGGCAGGACAAGCCTTTGGTTTACACGTTACCAGCATCTCAAAGAAAGGCTTAGTTTAGTGGGATTGGAGTTATTACATCAAACTGGTGCCAGAGGGATTCTGGTGTCTGATAACCCACTAATAGAAACCACTACTTTTAATACCACTGGCACTTCTTGCACTATGTGAGTTGTCTCTGCCCTGATCTTCTCTGTTTACTTCTGCTGTTCTGGCCTGGGTGTGGTGTGACATCCCACATATTCTCTCTGTACTCCCTTTTTGCACAACACTTCACACAGATGTTTTGTAAAGAAAATTTCTTTATTTCATGTCTAAAGGAATACTAAGAATAAACAAGCGATTATGATGTTTGCCGTCCTGTTGTCTTTGTTTTCCTATTCTCCAGAGCGACAAAGTTGCAGAAGGACAGTTATGTCTCGGAGCTGTCTGTTCCATCTCAGTGAGTCGTCTCACTCAATGTCAGCCATCGTTTGTGTCACGCGCCTCTTTCTCACCCCTCGGGCCCCGGCGTGCCACTAATCCCAGCTTCCATAACCTCGCCTGGACGCATCATAGCTAAGCAGGCACACCAGAGATATTTATAAACAGGCCAAAGGTAACATCAAAATGCTGTTAACACCTGCTATGGACCCTGAAGCTCCAGGGCCGGCAGCAGATAGCAACCTTCCCTCCTGTTTTGTTTTCCTTAACTCTTTTACAAAGACATCAGTTCAAGATTCATTTCAAGCATCATCACCACATTTATTAAAAATAATCACAGTACGAGAAGATGATGTGCATTCAAAACAGAACAAATATCTGTGGTTACAGTAACTGCCATGTTTTATTTAAAATCATTTGATGTGGAGTTTCTCTATTTGCAACACTCTCCAGCAAGTTGTGAGTACATTATATAATTCTTTATCGACAAATCTGTCAATCAATTCATCATTTTGTCTATAATATGTCAGAATATAGTGACAAATGTGTGATATCTCAGGATCGCCTAGAGGGAATTTCCTCAAATTTAGCACAACCGTCCACCCGAACTCAAGGTGGTCAAAGGTCAAGGTCACTGTGACCTTACGTATGTCCCATTCTCATGAACGCAATATCTCGAACGCCTTGAATGAATTTCTTCAAATTGGGCACAAACGTCCACTTTCACTCAAGGTCAAAGGTCTGGGTGACCTCACAAAACACGTTTTTGGCCATAACTCAAGAATTCACATGATCATCATGACAATTTCCCACTTATATCTAACAGGATAAAACGATGAAGAGATGACATTTTGGACAGACATGGATGTAAACTGCAACCTGACTGGTTGGTGGAGAAAACAACTGTGAGGCAGTAATTTTAGTTGCTTGAAAAATTATTCCTACTAACCATTAATTGATAATCAAAATAATTGTCAATTAATATTCTAATAACTTCAGCTCTAAATAATAATGCTACTAATATAAAATTAACACTTTGTGTAGTAAATCCCTGTAGCTGCTCATCATAGTGAAGGGTTAAATATCTTAATTGCTGCTGTGTTCTTCCCATCATCTGCATCACATGGATTATAGAAGGGGAACAGAGGAACCTCCACTGTTCCCATAGTGAAGGTGTAGATTGGCGCCATGGTAACAGCGTTATAGAAAGCCACCTCCTCCTTTTCACAGTCTAAGAACACACCGATGCGGACAAGTCGGACAGATACGGTGACCTTGGTGGGCTTCGGGTCGGTGCAGGCATGGACAGATCCGTCCTTCAGGGCCAGCGTCCAGAGGCCACCGGAGGTGCCGGTATGATCCATCTCCCCTCTCGGGACATCTTGTCGTGCCACGCCCAACTTCCACGCTGTCTTACGTCCCACCTCCACCTCCCAGTAGTGTCGGCCCGTGGTGAAGCTCTGATGGCCCAACACGCAGTAATAATAGTGGAACCGTTGTGGGTTGGCCTGGCAATCCGTTGTGTCCTTGTCTTCCTCAAACCACACTGAGGTGCAAGACTTTGACAGGGACAGATTAGGGTGGGCTGTCTCAGGGTCAAAGGTCATTGATGTAATATCTGTAGGAAAATAGAGATTAATAAGTAAGGTGCGTTTGGTTGTTGTTTTGCGTGTGATATATCAAATGACACGTGTGAACATACTTGGGTAGAGGCAGCTTTTCATGTGCTTCCATATCCTGTACTGTATGGGCCCCACGAACTGGCCGGAGCGCACCTCCGTGTCCACCTCCGCTGGAGGAACAAAGCTGACCTGAGACCTGCTTGGACAAAATGGGACTGAATGATGAATGGTAGAATACCGACATGGTAGACACACCACAGTGAGGATTATGGAGATGGATTGATGGATATGGAAATGTTAAGCATGCGTACACACAAGATTAATGAGATGTGGGGAAAACAGTGGAGGAAAAAAACAGTTAGGTTGAGAAAACCTGCCTTTTTATGAGATCTTGAATTTCCTGGAAGGAGAGAAACATTTTTAGGAAAGTCTGTTGAAATAATAGCGTTCAGCATTTTAAAACGACAACAACGGCTGTCTTTGTTTGGACTCTGAATGCAAGATGTGACATCAACCAGACCGCCTTATGCTTCCTATTTGCTGACTAATGCGTCGACTTACTTTTGTCCTTTCACTTTTAAATGAGAAATTGATTTTGACTCTCAAAACCAGGAAAGTCAACTGTTTAGCCAATCAATGTCTATAATTGATCAGATGAGTGCCAATGAAGAGGCGTGGATCAGCTAACAGGGCTGCACTGCAGCTTTGGGATTGGGTGACTTTGATGTAAACCTGCACAGTCACACTGTTTCCCAGCAGCTCTAGGAGGAGGAGCAATTATAGACAGCTATTTTGACAAGTCACGAGTAATGTAAGTAAAGTTTTGTCCCAGGCCAAGGGGAATGCTTACAGTGACCCTGCTGTTGTGCAAAGAAGTTTCCAGAATGTTTTTATGGAGGGAGTCCAAACTATTCTCTGCCTCCCCCTCTGTCCCCGCTCACACATGAGCTCACCCTCAGTCCAAATTTACATCACCCCCATCACCACAGCCCAGCTTTGTATAGTTACAGTAACTTCAGTGATAGTCAGATGTAATATCTGTATGTTCATTTCTTCTTTTTAGTTAAAACGTTTCCTCACTCTGAGCAGTTTAGGACTGTCCTCCTCAGCCAGTTTGCTGTTGAGCACAGTGATTGCTCCCTCCAGGTCTCTCCCTTGCTGTGCTATCTTCTTCTCTCTTTCCTTCAGCTGCTTCAGTTGTTTCTGTCTCTCCCTCCTCAGTCGCTCCACGTCCTTATGCTCCTCCTCATCCAGGAAACGATGGATGTTCTGAAACTCGGCTCTGATTTCTCGTTCCAGGCCATCAAAATTGTTCTGAAAGACGAAGAGAAAAGATGGATAATTATCAATTAAGCCTTTAGTGTGACTACAAATTTTGTGTGTGGAATATGATGACACAGATAATCATTGTTATGAATGAATTGTTATGAATATAGTTTGTGTTAAACTGAAATTACTGTGTATGAAAAGAGTATATTTATTGTAATAATGCAGCAACAGTACCTCTACGTCCACTGACTCTATGTGCGTCTCTCTCTCTGCTTCTCTGCACTCATCTACCTCGTGCTTGATTCTTTTAATAGCCTGGAAAAGCTTTCCCTGTAACACACACACACACACACACACACACACACACACACACACACACACACAAGACAGAGAATAGGAGAAAAAATGCACATAGAACGTTATTGATTTAATAAACTGCAAACTGAGTTTCTTTGCCTAGATGAAATATGAACTTTCCAATAGATACAGTCACATTATGAGAGACAATGTTGTTCTAAATGCAGCAGGTGGAAACCATAAAACATGGAGCTTACCTTGTGATCACAGAGAAGGCTTTTGTTGCAGTTGTTGTTGGTGTCTTTGGTGTGGTTTTGGTACATTCCAGTTTCTGCAGATTTGACAAATACATAAATCGAGAAGACTCTTGAGAAGAGTGCAATAAAAGTGATGGACGTTGTAAGAGGGGGGGACAAATATGAGGACACAACAATACAGAGAGGGAGAGAGAGAGAGAGAGAGAGAGAGAGAGAGAGAGAGAGGGAAAACACATGCCAGCATGATAAGAACCCCAGTCAGGTCATACTAATAGAGCAACAAGGACATACATCCAAGCAGCAAATTAACAAGAGAAATCGCATTGACAGGCACAGATCAGCGTCCACAGCTCGACTTGAGAATATATGGATCCATTAAAGGAGAGAGAGGAGGGGTGGGAGGAAGGCAGATGACTTTAGCTGCCAGGAGGGCTTGCAGGCTGGCTGTTTGGCTGGCAGCAGCGATTTATGGCAGCGTGCAGACACAGAAGAGTCTATTTCTGTCTGCCAGTGTCTTTGGAATCAAAGAGGAATCTGTCGGTGGAGAGAGAGAGAGAGAGGGAGAGAGACAGATATAGTGTTTCATATCTGCAGTTGTTTTGCCTGGAAGGGAGACAATGCAGGTTTATTTTTGCAAGGTGGCTCTCTTAATGTCTTGAGGTGTGGGAGGACCCACACTGCTTGTATAGTTGCATTAAAAGATGCTGTTTAGCTCTCCGTGCCCTGCTGGGTTTCATATTGTCTGAGAGGGGGGCACTGTTTCTACACATACAGTCAGCATTTCTGCTCCCTCTAGGAGTACATATCTACATCCCACTGCCACAAGCCTCTTCTCTTTTTTTTCTTTTATCTGTCTTGTCCACTTATCTCAACTTTTTATATCTCTGCCTCTTTCTTTGTCTGTGCTTTCCTCCCTCTCTAAACACACAAGGGGTCTGGCTATGGGTACGTGCACTGAAGCAGCATTACTCACCTCTGCAAATGTTCCTCATCTATAATTCATGGTGCTGGGTGCTGGCAAGTGACTGTGCTGAGCTGGGTTGAGCTGCACTACAGTACTATGCGGCAGGTGGAGGGGACACTGACAGGATGATTCAATACAATACAAAGGCCCACTGCAAGAAGTCATGCACAGCAACTCCTGACTGAGGATCAAAGCAGCTGTAAAAAAGTGTTGGCTATTCAATTTTAACTTAATGAACTGCCTTCTATTTTTTGTTTAATTTTATGTCTTTAATTCCAAAGCAAATTGTAGGCTTCAAAAGCCTTAAAAAAAAAATCCTATTATATCAACAATCTATGGATGGAACCTGCCAAAATCAAAATTAAATAGATAAAGGGAAAATTAAATAGAAGAGTAGATAGATAGGGGAATTAATACAAAGGTGAATAAATAAAGAAGCAAATCAAAACACAAATATCAATTCATGTCACATTTTATCAATTAATTAATGGCCACATTTATTTTTAATATTATTTTTGGTACATTTAATGGCATATTTATTTATTTATCGAGTCGTATATTTTTGATTTTGGTAGGTTCCATCCTCCATAGTAATTGCATGTTTACAGCATGTCAATTTGATTTTTTTATAGTGACTTGCAGAAATACATACATTACAGTATAACAATTAACAATAACAAATATGATTGTCAGTCATTGTATTGAATTGTACCAAAAAGAAAAAAACACCAGATCTCAAAAATGCTTTGAAATGTTGAAATGTTTTTTTATTAAATTATTCTATCTGTATACATATATTTATATAAAATATGAAAAATATAACAGGTCCCGCTTCATTACGGTAGTGTGGTCTATGGTTCAGCCTCAAAAACTCTGTTGGAAAAGCGTAATAAGATACAAGCACAAGCTCTGAGACAGTGTTGTGGAGCAGTAAAGTCACCTCCCACTCGAGCCCTGCAAGTCCAGGCGGGAGAGATGCCACTAGATATTAGAAGGAAGCAGTTAATGACCAACTCCTGGGCTAACCGAACAGGACATGAAGAACAACACCTCACTACAGTGGTATTGCAGGAGTGCTTTGAACAAGGCAGAGGACAAAGAGCAAGCTTTGGCTGGGTTGACAAAAGATATACAGAGCACTTATGATATTATTAATATCAAGTTGAGCCCAGCAGTAGTTATTCCAGAGGCTGAGCCATGGACACAATCAACACCACTGACAGACATGTGTACGTGCTGGAGCTCAAGAAGTCAGAAAGAGGGAAAAATTGATTTGTTAACAGCTTTTTCAGTTAATGTAAGAAAGCACTATACAGTACTTAGTGGAGGTTGTCTTTAGAATAAACCAGGAAACACTTTAATCTGCTCTGATTCTGTTTCAGTTCTCAAGAGATTGAGATCCTTCACCTCCAGCTATCAAACTATTCTATTCAAAGTGTTGCAAGTGCACTCTCCAGACTTATTCAACAAGGTATGTCAATTCTGTTTATGTGGGTTACTGCACATGTAGGTCTGAATGGAAATGAGGAGGTGGACAGGTTAGCAAAACATACTCTATAGAGAGACAATATAGATTTACAAGTCCCATGAAGCAAATCAGAGGTCATGGGAATAGTTTGGAGTAAAGCAGTAAAAGAGCAGAGCAGAGCGGAGCAGTGAAATAAGGGGAAGGTTTCTGTACAGTTTAAATAGATAGACAGACAGACAGACAGACAGACATGCATGCATGCATAATATAAATAATAATGAAGTGAATTCAACATTTAAAAATATAGGTAGGTCAAGAAAAGGTCGCTTTCAACGACGCTTTAAATGGCACACTTAAGATTTGCTTAAGCTTGATGTAGCTTACCATGCATCCTCAAGGTTCATCACAAATTGTGCAGCTCTGACTCACCACTGTGAGTTGTACTCTCGGGTGGGTTGGCCTGCACTGGCAACCCGTAGGCTCTTCCATTGGTACATCATTATATAAAAGGTGATTCTGGGTCTACTCCCACAATACCTAAGTGTTTTTATTACGCAAAAACATTGTGGACAGTTTTCACAGGACCTCTTTGTGCTGTCTGTCCCAAAAGCTCGGACAAAAATTGGAGAAAGGGCTTTTGCATATTCTGCACCCTCAGCCTGGAATTTGCTCCAAAATGACCTAAAAATCAAGGAGCTGGTATCATTAAACATTTTTAAATGTAAAATGAAGGCTTTAGAAGCAGACTCTATGGCATGCCAATGTTTTAGCCCCCTTGTTGTACAGCTGACTCCCAGAAAAGTTCATTTTTGTCCCCCCATTTGTCTCAGAAACATGTAGGAGCTAGTGGAATACAGAGCGGGAGCCCAAGGGAAGAGATGGTCATTACACGTTTGTAAATAGGACATACAGGATTAAACCAAACACTCCATAGAATAGGCAAGCACCCAACTGGACTATGCACGCACTGTAATAAACCGGAAACTGTCAAGCATGTTCTTATAGAGTGCAACAAATATGACAAAGAAAGAAGGAAACTGCTATCAGGAGTAAATGATGGAAATATTACAATGGGGAATCTGCTAGGAAAGACATCTAAGAAAGTACACAATCTTCTAATTAATTACTTAAGGGCAACAGGAATAATGGAGATAATTTAATTATTATTTTATTTTATTTTATTTTATTTTATTTTATTTTATTTTATTTTATTTTATTTTATTTTATTTTATTTTATTTTATTTTATTTCCTGCCAATCTACTGCTCCACCCTCCAGTCCAGTAGGTGGCGGTGATGCACCTATAAGCTGGTTTGCCAACCGCCAATAAACACCAAAGAAGAAGAAGACAATAACGACGTCACGGAAGTAAACAAAGAGCATGTCGCACAGACAGACTCAATCAAGAGGTACCAATGGGGGGTTTCAAGGATAAAAACAAAAAAATAGCTTTGTAATTCATCGAAAGCATGTTTGCATATTTTAAATAAATCTTGGTGCATATTTTCAGAGGTCTGTGAGACCAGCAGCTCTGTATGTTTAGCTTTTAGCTTAGCATACAGCAGCTTCATGTGTTGTTTCACAGACTGTTACACAGATGACCTCCAGTATACAGTATAACTAGTAACTAGTATATTTCATTGTGTAATCATGTGTATGCTTTATTTCAGAGATGAACGGTCAAGCAGATGTTGAAGTTGACTACAAGCGTAAATACAAAAATCTCAAACGAAAATTAAAATTTCTTGTTTATGTGAGTATAATCAGCACCTCATGTTTCAGTGTTTTACTCCTAGTTAGTCCATGAGCCAGGGGGTTGGTCCTGCCACTTTGGAGGGACCAGGTCTCATAGTGATTTTTTTTTTTTAAAGGTGTATGTCTCTAGTGTTGGGAAATGCATGATAGCATTGCAGCAATGGCAGCTTTCTATGTGCCATCACTCCCTTTTTCATCCCTCCATCATTACATTTTTTCGCCATTTTACACATAGATCCAGTATAGAAGAGGGTAACCAACACACAATATCATGAAGTTATATATTATTATAACTAACTTGAAAGATGTTATTGTTTTTAGTCATATAATATATCATTTTAAAGCTCTTTTTGTGCTCTTTATGTTGGAACTATCCATGTGCACATCAGATCAATATGAAGTTAGTTATAAGGGCATTTGGAGTTGCATTAAGAATTTGCCCCATTGCAGCATTAGAGGTCAAAGGTCAAATTCTCTTGACCTCAGTGTCATGACAATGTCACTAATGGATAGATTATAGTCTAAGCTTTACAACGATTTATAACTTCATGATATTGTGTGTTGGTTACCCTCTTTTATACTGGATCTATGTGTAAAATGGCGAAAAAAGATGGAAACATTTTAATGATGGAGGGATGAAAAAAGGAGTGATAGCACATAGAAAGCTACCATTGCTGCAATGCTATCATGCATTTCCCAACACTAGGGACATAGACCTTTAAAAAAAATCACTGAGACTTGGTCCCTCCAAAGTGGCACGACCAACCCCCTGGCTCATGGACTAAGTTACATGTCTCACTGATTTCGTGTTTGCTTTCCCTTTTCCAGGAGCAGGAATGCTTCCAGGAGGAGCTGAGGAGAGCACAGAGGAAACTTCTCAAAGTGTCCAGGGACAAAAGGTGAGATCACACATTGTGTGTGTACATGAAAATGTGTGGATGTCATGTTAAACAATATTATGTGCGTGTAGTAAATAACAATGTCATGCACTTTGTTTTCTAGCTTCCTTCTGGACAGACTGCTACAGTATGAGAGGGTAGATGAAGACTCCTCAGGTAGTTATTACACCTCATCCTAAAGGCTCTCTTGCTTTCATTTCTACCATTAGAGTTGTAACCAATCCACTGTAGTGTTGGTTCAGGTTTTCTTGTCTTCTGTTACAGATTCAGATGCAACAGTTTCTTCAGAAAATAGCGAAGGAGAAGGCCTCAGGGAGAGAGAAAGAGAACGAGATGGAGCAAAGAAGTAAGTTGAGCATTTGAACATAAAATGTTAAAATGTTAATGCTTGTCCTATCAGTAGTTACGTGAATATGTGCATGCAATATAGGTAATGATAAATCAGACTCATCTTTTTGGTCATTGTGACCATTTCCAGAGGAAAAACACCCTGTAGTAAACATTATTCTGTTACAATGCACAGCATACAGTATACAATTGAAACCGTAAAAATATGGTGTCTTATAAGACAATTGCAATTTTCCTTTTTTTTTGCTGAACATTACTGTTTTTTCCTTGACCACATCAAAATGTGAGCCTGTCGTTTTTAGATTTATCTTCTCTGGAAAACATTTTTGAAAAGCTAAATTTTTGGGTGAGAAAAATGCTGGATTTGTGTGGATGGAAGGCCAAAACACAGAGAAAATAATGCATTTATAAATTAAGCCAGTCTATTGAACCAAATGGACCAATGTGGACACATTTTGTACTGGCTCAGCGTTTCTCTTAATTTATCATGTACTCTTTCTTTTCAGGCGAAGAAGTAGTCCCGGGGCATGTCTTCCTTCATCATCCTCCCCTCATCTCTCCCTACTGTCCCGTCCTGGTCACCTACAGTCGTCAGGCTCTGGACCCTACCTCAACACCGTGAGTCTCCACCTCCCTTTCTTATATCTTAGTGTGGCCAGCAGCAGTAACGTTGCTGCCTCTGTCATCTCCTCATCAGCAAACATAATCCCTGTTTTGATTTGCCGTTGTTTATATAATTTGATTCTTTTGTCATTTTATTCATGTCTGTTTTATTTCTTCATTTGGTTTTTGTTTGATGCTTATAATGGCTTCACTGTCCTTGCATTGTTCATTCTTCTGTGTATGTTTTTTTGTTGTTGTGTGTGTGTGTGTCTGTCTTGTAAATTGCCTATACCTGTGTGCATGTGTGGTCATGTGGCAATTTGGGGCCTGCGTGTGTGTCGGGCAGATGCCCTTCCCACCAGAGTATTTGGCTCCCCCCGCTGAACGAATGAAGAAAGAGAGAAAAACAAAGACACCTAAAAACAAGAGGGAGACAACGGGGAAGGTGAGAGAGGAAAAGGGAAAATAAGATGTCCAAAGATAATAATAACGATGCAGATATACTGCTTACTTCTCACATCCTTTATATGAATGTGCCTTTTATATTAGATGCCAGCACAGTAAGCCATTTCCAGTAGGTTATGTTGTATATGTATGCATAAGAACGAGGAAGTAATTTTTGTCTACTTTTGTGTTCTCCTTAGGGAGTCCAAAAACACTATATTGGTTAATTTTACTTTTTTGCACAATATTGCTGACAGGTTTTGATGAATAACCTGAACTCAACTTTACTCAATATAACCTGTAATGATGACATTTCAGGACACTGGTGTTGTAGAATATTCAGTCCCCTTACTCGTTTTAAGTTTGGCACTATGACCTTCAGGTCTGTAAGTTTATATCATAGACTGTATGTATAGATGGACGACGCGTCTCCACTTCCTCCCACTGTACAAAAGTGAAGCCAAAATATCCCGGGTACGGGAGCTGCCATCTTGAGATTTTGACGTCATTTGGAGCCAGAGTCTGCGTTGTAGTGATTGGGGGGGGGGCTGGAGCTGCTGCATCAAGGTCCCGCCCGAGCCAATCACGAGCAGAGCACGACCACAGCCAGAGCCACCTAACTGCTACGTTAGCACCACGGCAGCTGTTTGGCTAGAAAGACCCAACAACTAACCTACCATGATAGATCTATAACTACATCTATGATCAAATTGACACATGTTCTATTACAGACTCGTGATGGTTATGGAAAGTTAAAGTTAAATCTCCTCTCTCGTACAATTACCGAGCCTCCGACTCCGCGACTACTTCACTCAGAGCAGCTGTTAATCACAGCTGTCAATCATGACGTCTCACTCCCTTTTATAGCATCAAATAACTAATTAAAACCAACTTTATCAGAAAAATTAATACTTGAACATACATCAACATGATGAGAACTACCTAAAATGACAGAAACCATCTTTGGGAAAAATGTATTTGACGTGTACTTTGACTTTTTAGTGTGGCCCATGTCCCATCCACTAACTTGGAGGGGGTGGGATTTATGACCTATACTGCAGCCAGCCACCAGGGGGCGATCCAGATGTTTTTGCTTCACTTTTGGGGAGCTGTCATGTCGTCCATCTTTATATACAGTATACAGTTCATATACATGCTGCATGCTTTGTCCTGATTTACTCTGTCATCCATCCATACCCCTCATTCCCTCTTCATATTTCCATCCCTTTGTCGTTCCTAACATTTTTTGCTTTATTTTGAAATCCTCTCAGGTTGTTGCCCCAATGGCAGCTAATTACCCATCAGCCCCTGCGGTCCCTCCGGCAGCCAGCGGCCCCTTCAGCTGGGTTCCCAGACAGATGCTTAGCGGAGACGCAGCTGAGGAGGAGGGAGAGAGTGACGGAGACAGCGACAGAGGAGATGAAGACAGAGGGGAGGGAGACGAGGCTGAGCTGGTCATTGACATCCCCAATGAGTGAGCCTGACTGTGTGTTTTAGATGTATTTATAAGCAAGGAATGGAGGGTGTGTACATCTGTCTGTGTGAGTGTGTGTGAGAGCGAAAGACAGAATGTGACTGAATGTATTTTCTGTATTCAGTGGCGCATTTCACATTTTCAAAACAAAAGGAGGGCCAAGCTCCCCCCTGTGGACTTTTGCTTAATTGCAGTATCACTCTCAGAAATATGTCCTGGATTCCAATATTATGTTAAGAATTTAATCTGTGACAAAATCCACTGCCACAGGGAAGATTGGATAGTTTACTTTTTAAACCGTTTCAAGCTGCCTGCTGATTATTTTTTTTGTCTGAACAGTTTCAAACTGTGACTACGACTAGGTGTGTCCTGCACAAAGAGAGCGTTTGTTTGTTATTTGTTTTGCATTGTCTAAACACCGTCTCAGACTTGGCTTTGCATAAATACTGCAGTCCATTAATTCTGTTTTTAGTATGATATAGGTTACGCCTTCTTTGCTTGTTACAGGAAGTTTTGTACCTCTACTATGTTAATGTTTTTTTTAACAAATTGTCAATAATCAAAGCTACTTCATGTTAATTGAGACATATTATTTTTGCACCTATCAAATTGTGTGTGTCAGAGAATAAAATGTAAAATGTTATCATATCAAATGACTAAAAGTTTTAGTTTAAAGTTAAATGTGATGTCCGGGTTCATTCACAGATTCTGCTTACAACCTGCTACAGAGGCCATTTTACCGAAAACAATTTGTTAAAGCTGTTATGTATGTTTAAAATATTTCTCATTGCACCATTTTAGATGTAGTTTTAGTTGTATAGTACGACTTGATGCCCCACCCAAAGCATCACACCCTGAAGCTCTCATTCCAGAGCTATAGTCAGTCACCGAGGTATGCTATAGTCTGTGTGAGCACTTATGTATGCAGGATATGTACTGACAATATTCACTACACTAAAGCTATATTTAAGGAAAGCTCATGTAAACTTAATTCACGTTGGTTATTGCACATTTTTCTTTGCTTGCTTGACCTCTCTGCTCTTGACAGAAGCCCAGGGGTACATTTGGCTTGTTTGGCATAACTCTTAAGCAACTTAAGGGCAGCCTGGCTGGACTCCACCTCTTCTAGATGTCAGAGCTAGATATTTTTTTTGTTCACTCGTACACAGGTTTGCACAGGGTTATCAGATTACATGCAAATTGCTGGGTTTGCCACATAGGGATTTTGTTAAGAACAGTCAGTGCCAACGTCGTGCCTCAACAGGCATGTTTCTAATATCAAGGAAAGCGAGCCGCAATCTACAAGGCATGACAGGAAGTGTGTTCTGTCTAGAAGAGTTCAAGAATCGCTGCACTCTGGGTGAGACAATGACCCGTGACGTTGACACTGTCAGGATTAAGCTTTAATGAGGATTTCATGAACGGACATTGTTATATTTAGAGCTCAGTTGCTCACATTTTACCTGGACTTTCAAGTGCGAAGTCCTGCTTGATAAGGAAGTATTTCAAAGCAGCTGTTTGATACAGAACCAGCACTTGCAGGAACGTGCTTAACCAAGAATAATGCCCAACAAGAGTGTGTCATTCAAGGGACTAAACTTGTATGACGACCATTGTTTTGGAATGCAGACTTGCAGGTAATTGACAGCTTTGGATGGGTGTGTGCTTGGCTTGTGTACCTAGCAGCAATGGGAGTTAAAGGTGTAACCATAGAGCGTTTAGGAGGGAGGGGTGAAGTGGAGGTACAGCCAGAGGGAGAGTCAAAGAGGGTGGAACTGACAGAGGGGGCGAGGTTGTCAGGGAAAGGGAAATGAAGGAGTAAGCAAGATTGTGCCTGCAACACAAATTCACTCAGAGTACAGCTGATAGAAGAGGAGAGACATGGTTGGACACAAACTGGAGGAGAGAGCAAGCAGCGAGTGAGAGAACAACAACAAGCCATCAGCAGCCAAGCTTGGCCACCTTATCTTTCCCATATACGGAAACCACTGGATAAATATAAGCCTCTCCCTCTTCGTCTGTGTGAGTGTGTCTGTGTGAGAGAGAGGGGGGGATTTGCTGAGCTCACCACCACCATGCTGCGTCCTGCTGCTGTCAGTGCAGCTGTTGCAGCTGTCTGGCTGTGCTCGGCCCAGGCCTGTTTCTTTATGGGCAACTCAAAGCCAGACTTCAGCCTCTGCAGCCAGTGCTTCTACAGACAGACGCCTCCTCAGGGAGCCTCTGCAGAGCTGCGCTCACTCTGCCACAGCCTGCCCGGGGGACGGGCGTTCGCCACTGTGTCCAAACCGACCTGTGACACCGCCGTCTACTCTGCCTTCCATCTCAGCCACGGATGGACGGAGAAGGAGGGGGAAGAGCTTCTGGTAAGTGCACATCTACCATGCTGTTTAAAGTAGTACTACCAGTTTTTGAAGGGTGGAATTTATAAAAAATAGTACAGTACAAAATCAAAGACTGGTGTTCCAGCATGTAAGATGCAAATCACTGGTGGAAAGTAATAATAATAATAATAATACATTTTATTTATATAGCCCTGTTCTAAAAACTCAAGAAAGTAACTAATTACATTTACTCAAGTACTGTACTTAAGTACAGTTTTGAGGTACTTTCTGTTGCTTTATTCTTCTACTCAACTACATTTTAGAGGTAAATATTGTACTTTTTTACTCCACAATGTTTATCTAAGAAATAGTTACTTTTCAGAATAAGATTTTACATACAAAATATGATAAGCTAATAAAATAAAATAAATTAAAATGCATTGTGAAAAATTAAACCAGAGTCTCTTAACCTTTTCGGATTGTGACCTCTTATAAAAAAGAAGTTGGTGCCTATGATGTCTTTGACATCCAAAGAGATATTTCATAAAAGCAAAAATTATTAAAAAGTAAAAAAATAGTTAAACATTTGTGTAACAAAACTTTGTTTTTCTTCTCTTCTACTCCATTAATCATCTAACAACCCCTCAGATTTAACCAGTGACTCCTGTCGCCCTTACAGTATGTAGTTTAGTCACAGGACTAAACTGCAAAACAAGTTCTTTAACTTTAAGTATACAGTACTTTTTTGTGGATAATATTTTTGTAATTTTACTTCAGTGTAATTTTGAATGCAGGACTTTTACTTGTAATGGAATATATTGTTTTTTGGTTGTTGCATTGGTACTTTTTTTTTTTTAACATATGTAAAAGATATGAATACTTCATCCACTATTGCACTAAACATTGTAAACAGTCAGCTCTGGTAATTTACTGCAAGTCCCTGCATTTGAAAATTTAATATACAGGAAGTAAAAACATGAGCACATTTGTAAAAGCTGGATTTTTGTTCAAGAAGTGACCTTTGTCAAACTTCAACCGTTCAAATCCTCACACAATTATCAGAGACTGCTGGCATACAACGACAATAAAACAGGAACAATACATGTTTCACGTCCTATTTTTCAAATGTTACATAGACTCATTTAATACTACATTTAATAAGAACTTATGAACATTTGAAAATGATCAATTAAATAAAACAGTGATTCATATTTGAAAATACTATCTGTAAGGTAATAGAGTAGGTTGTAACCAGTGTACAGTAGATCCTAATGAACTCATACTTTAACTTCATTATTTTTTCTTCCAGACAAATGAAGACATTAAAGTAGCAGTACCAGCCCTTCTCAGAGGAGGCGGGGATCCATCTCATGCCGTCTCGCCCACAGACTCCCCGCTCCAACACTGGGACTCAACAGTCACAACACTGGTCCAGTCAAGCATCACTCCCCAGTGCAGCACTTTAGGGGGTGATCTCTACATCCTGACCGGGGTAGGAGGTCTCGGGGCGTCTGAGGATGGAGACGAGGAGTGTCAGACGAAGCCGCTGTGGTCTGCAGTGTGCTGCGCTGTCCCAGAGGGGAAGAGTGGCTTCAGTATGGGGTTAATCAGAGAGACAGGGCAAGGGGAGAGGCAAGTGAGCGTGAAGGAGCTGGGGGAGATTGTAGGAGTGTCAGAGCTGTTCTCAGAGGGCTGTGGAGGAGCAGATGGGGAGGCTGTTGGAGTCAGAGTGGGTCTTCACAGTGAGGGGCTCCCTGGAAACATAGAAAAGCGGGATGCAGATGGTTCCAGTGCGGCTGAGGAGGTCGGTTCCGGTGCCACTGAGGAGGTCGGTTCAGGTGCCACTGAGAAGGTCGGTTCAGGTGTTGCTGAGGAGGTCGGTTCCGGTGCCACTGAGGAGGTCGGTTCAGGTGCCACTGAGAAGGTCGGTTCAGGTGTTGCTGAGGAGGTTGGTTCTGGTGCCACTGAGGAGGTCGCTTCCAGTGCCGCTGAGGAGGTCAGTTCCGGTGCCACTGAGGAGGTCAGTTCTGGTGCCACTGACGAGGTCGGTTCCGGTGCCACTGAGGAGGTCAGTTCCAGTGCCGCTGAGGAGGTCAGTTCCGGTGCCACTGAGGAGGTCGGTTCAGGTGCCACTGAGAAGGT
>CAKAKR010065588.1:76777-106971 GCA_916700685.1 Adelosebastes latens
AGAGTGGGTCTTCACAGTGAGGGGCTCCCTGGAAACATAGAAAAGCGGGATGCAGATGGTTCCAGTGCGGCTGAGGAGGTCGGTTCAGGTGCCACTGAGAAGGTCGGTTCAGGTGTTGCTGAGGAGGTCGGTTCCGGTGCCACTGAGGAGGTCGGTTCAGGTGCCACTGAGAAGGTCAGTTCCAGTGCCGCTGAGGAGGTCAGTTCCGGTGCCACTGGGGAGGTCGGTTCCAGTGCCACTGAGGAGGTCGGTTCTGGTGCCACTGAGGAAGTTGGTTCCGATACCACTGAACGAGAGGATCTGCTTGATGTGATACATTCAAGATCTGTCGGATCAGAGTCTTCCGAGTCCTCAGCTGACTATGAAACTGTGGACGAACAAGAGACAGACACAAATGGCAGCAGCACTCTGGTCTACGTCCTCTCCACCACCATGTCCATCCTTAAAGCTCCGCTGCGGCCTGTGTTCTCCACAGTCACCCAGTTACCCGGACAGGTGAGTTACTGAACCGTTTAGAAATAGTTTTATTTTATTTAAATTAAAGGGGTACTCTCAGCAATTTAGTAATACACTCCCATAAGGCTCACAAGGGAATGATCGAAATCAATACATCCTACACTTCCCATAATGCACCGGCGTAGAGCCTGCCACACCCCAGTTTTTAACACAGGCTATCTGCTACAAATTTGTAGACTGTAAGGCCAAGCCTGATGACATCATCAGGGTTATTTTGCCACAGTTTAGACAGCTCGTCCAGCGCAACAGAAAACATTATACGACTGTTTTCACAGGCTTAGTATACATGACAAGTAAAGTGAACTTCATGTGTAAAATTGGGAGTGCCTCTTTAATTGACCAATTACAGACAGACTACTTGATGTACTTTAGCAAATACAAAATACTGGATAATTAGGGTGATCATTTATTACTATATGTTTGAAAATAAGGGAAAAGTTTAACAAGTTTGCAAAAGGCAACAAAAAAGACAATCAAAACCAAAATGCAACAATAGCAGCAAAAATATTACTAATCAGTACTTTCTTCAGTTGTCTTTTTTTAGATAACAAAAAATACTCTTTAAGTGTTCATGAAATAAAACATGGAGATGTTTAGTGTAGTCAGTTTGTGTTTTAACATGTTCAGTTCCAGTGTCGTTTAACAGATCTCCTCATTCCAGTGTGCTCCTCCCAGACACTGGAATGAGGTGCAGCCAGCAGCAGGTGTTGGCTCATTACGCCCTCAGGTCATTCTGTCATTTCATTATTCACTAAATTTTATCTCACTCAAAAATGTTTTTAATTTTGTCTTTTGACTCAGGTGACATACGTTCTTCAAGAAAACCTTGGGGTTCTGTCTGCCCTGCCTGGTGAAACCTTCTCCCTGCTCCACCTCCTGACCTCTGACTTCTTGTCTTGGATGGGCTCAGCTGGAGACACGCTACTGGGTATTGGGGAAAACTGCTGCTCCAGCGCCTACTACTGCTCCTCCTCCATGGTGGGGGCCCTGTGGGACAGCTGCCACACTGGGGTCACTGGCATGGGGACTCTAGCTGGAGACACAGTGGGGATATGTGGCGATGCGCTGGATAATGCTTGGTGGGTGACCAAGTTCTTCGGAGGGCGGCTGTGGGAGCAGAGCGAAGGTTACGTAGGAACAGTGGCGTCAGAGATGGGGGGTCAGACGAAAGCTGTAGGTGGAGGGCTGGGAAGGCTGGCATGGAGAAGTGGAAATGGGGTGGTTAATGTGTTTAGGATGGGAGGGGGTTTAATAATGGGGATGGGGGATATGGTCATTGGTGCAGTGAGAGGGGCTTTTGGGGAGGAGTCAGAGTGAAAAGTCCACTTGACGCCATCGGTAACAAACTTTTTCAAATGTCTTCTCCAGTTTTGGTTTGTAAATTTCTTTAGCACGTAAGAGTGTGAAAAAGGGGGGACAATTTCAATTTGATGTCATTTGATATGCCTTAGATGAAGATAGCCACATGTTTTTGAATAACATTTAGTGAATTACAAATTTCTTACACTGTAGGTCGTACACTTCACTGTGGCTGGCTGTACAAATAATCTGCTGCTGGGATAAGTGACCCAACTGTGATTCAATAAACACTGTGCACAAGGCTTTTGGATGTAATTATTAAAAACAATTCTTGTATGATAACTGTTATGATAAATGTTTGCTTATATGTACATTTTAATAAAAGAGAATGCCGGCATATCATACTGTTTTTGTCTTTGTATATGCTTGTGTTATGGAAATGTTTCCCCCATCGAAACAAGACAGAACAGCATTTGTTATGTCGTTTGTTTTCTGTCAACGCTCATGGTAACACACAATATTCATTCATGTTTATGAAACCAAAACCTTCCAAATATAAAATATGAATACACATATACTTAAGTAAAATTTAGAGGTACTTTACTATAGTTCCATTTGATTCTACTTTCTATTCATCCCCCACTACATTTCAGGGGGAATATTATACTTTATACTCCATAGTATTAACTGACAGAGTAAGAGCTGATTAAAATTTTGCAGATGCAGACATATGAGAAGTTTATGAACTATACATTGTTATGGTTTGAACTACCAAGCAGCTATATAAAAGGTGGTCGAAATAAGCTCCATCTCCACCAGCACAGAATTGCATTTTAAAGCATCAATACTAATAATCCAATAATGTAATAAAGATAATATATAATGATATAATGTAATGTATGTATGATGTAACTCTCAAAAAGTCCATTCTGCATTGTGGGTAATTTTACTTTTGATACTCTTACTCTTACAATTGTTAAACTTTTAATGCAGGAATTCTACTTTTATTTACACACTAGTATTGCTACTTTTTTTCCTGGAGGTGGAAAATAACTAATTATATTAATTTATTTAAGTACTGCACTGAAGTTCTTTTTTATTTAGGTACTCCGACTTAATTTAGGTATTTCCATTTTCTGATACTTTAAGCTTCTTCTCCAATACTTGTATAATAATAATATTGTACTTTCTACTTCACATTACTTTACAATTTAAGATTTTACATGCAAAACATAGTTAGAGTACAACATAGTAGTTAGACTATGAAGACAATGGAGTAGAAGCGCTGCTGGGTCTCTGTGGTAATCACATACAGGTGCTCTTTGGATCCTTCAGGTGTATTGGGCTCATTCTTGTGAAGGGCTCATTGCATGGATGGAAAAAAGTACAAAATGCAAGTCTCCCTCAAAAATAATCTAAGGCACACTGTAGTGTTTGAACAAAATTAAAATGCCTTTATTTTACATGGCAATAATTGTTTAAAATGACCAACGCGTTGCGACCAACATAGGTCTTCATCAGGGTCACTGTATGAAGTGACCCTGATGAAGACCTATGTTGGTCATTTTAAACAATTATTGCCATGTAAAATAAAGACATTTTATTTTTGTTCAAATAGTAGTATTGGAGAAGAAGCTTAAATTATCAGAAAATGGAAATACCTCAATTTAGTCGGAGTAGCTAAAAAAATAACTTCAGTGCAGTACAAATTAATATTATGAGCTATTTTCCACCTCCGGTAAAAAGTAGCAATACTAGTGTGTAAATAAAAATAGAATTCCTGCATTAAAAGTTTAACAATTGTTAGAGTAAGAATATCAAAAGTAAAATTACCCACTATGCAGAATGGACTCTTTGAGAGTTACATTATTATATCATTATATATTATCTTTATTACATTATTGGACTAGTTTGGCTCCAACTCAACGACCCATGATACTAAAATACTGCTTATATGTTAATACGATAGTAATAATAGTTAATATAATATGTATTATAATATACCACTCTGAAAGGAACAATTCTGCATATTGAGTTCTTTTACTTTGGATTATTTAACTGTGATTTTTTTTACATTGTGATATTAACACTTTTGCTCCTTCTTTTTTTAAAGTTATTTGTATACTTTTTCACCACTGGTTGTTTTATATATAGTATTGTTTTATAATTATTAAAAATAAATATTTTTATTGACTTCCGGTTTGTGGCGGAAGTAGCGGCTCAAACCCGGAACTCATCGCTGTCTGTCGTCGCGTTGCATCAGACATCACAGAGAGGTGGAGAGGACTCATGTGGCTCTGCTGTTACTGCTGCTAACTTAAGCTGACGTCTCTTTCTGGTTCATTCAAAGGTATGAATAACTTCTTACAGACATGTTTCAATAACAAGCCACTGGTTTTATTAAACACTAACTTTAAAAAGGAGTTTTAAATAACAGATACGAAGGTAAACACGAGTAAATGTCAACATGCTCTCACTAAAACTCCACTTTTAGTTTGATTAGCTAAAGCTAACTAGCCTGTTTGGTAGGACTTTTCAGCCTTTGACAGGTGGCAGAGATGAGCTTTACAGAAAGTGAAACAGAAAGCCAACCAGCTAACATAGCCATTGTCTGACATTTGATGAAACTATGATGTTATGCTAGTATTTATTTATTTTGTTTATTTGTTTTGCACAATTTAAGACCATACAACATAACAAAAACAATAAATGAATGATATACAGTGCAGGAAGAGGCAAAAAACCCACTGGGCTTATCTGAAGCCTTCACCTAGAGCCAAGATTAATATAAAGAAATAATATGACTACATAATAGTGATAACAAACAATTATAGGACAAGATATATATATATAAATAGATATAGATAGTATAAGATGCTAAAAACTGTTTTCTTAAATACTGTACGTTTAAACTAGTTTATCCCTAGATGTCACCCAGTTTACCTGGTAATACTGCCAAACACACCCACATCACCAGTCAGGCAGCTAGAGATGTCTTTGATGGCATGACAGGCATATTTGTTTTGGCTGACTCTACTTGCAGAAATCAAAACCTGTTCATAAAGGGGACATTTTTTCAGTGCTTGTGCACATACATTTGCAGTACCAACCCACAAACTGTGAAATAAGATACCCAGTATCTGTATCTGTTTTTATGTTTTTTATTTTTTCCCACTCACAATGTTGTTTGGTTACGATTGCCCAGAAGTCTTTATAGATATTTAAATCAATATCCTCCTCAAAAAACACTAACCATACACTTCCACGCAACACACACACACACACACACACACACACACACACACACACACACACACACACACACACACTTGTCTTTTTTTTTATATATTAACTGTATTGTTATTGTTGTTATTATATATATCTTGTTCTAATTGTTTGTTATCACTAATATGTTGTCATATTATTTCTTTATTTTAATCTTGTCTCTAGGTGGAGGCTTCAGATAAGCCCAGTGGGTTTTTAGCCTCTTCCTGCACTTTATATTATAAATTTATTTTTTTTGCTATGTTCTGTAGGCTTAAATTGTGCAAAATAAATACATATATACACAAGGAGCGGGTCCCCTCTCTACGGAGTCTGCCATGTTGCACAGCCATGTCTCAACAGTAGCCCAGAATGGACAAACCAAACACTGTTGACTTTTCCTGCTTGGACCGGAGTCAATAACGTTACCCGCTCACGTCGCCGCCACTCTCTTTTTATTGCTTCACCACTCACTTCCCATGTACACACACTCCGCTCTCAAAACATTTAGATCAAAGACATAGAGACATGATTGTAAGCTCACAATCTGATCCTGTAAGAATGTGTTTGGTGATTTGCACAAAGTTAAAACAGTAGATTTTAAATTGTAGACATCTATTTGAATCTTTGCTCAACAGCATTCAGTGGCTTCATTTCAGCTACTTCAACAAATTAAGTGAATTTAAACACAGTCACTGAACTGGCAATAAAGATTTTATTGGGACTCCTCTAACAAACTGATAGCTGTCTTGTGTGCAGAGTCACAGTGTTATATAAAGAAGGACAAGCACAGGTTTTATTCTGAGCTGAGGGTGATGTGATGCAGTGTAATATTTGAATTTGTGAGCAAAAAATGCAGTTCAAGGAAATGATTGACGGCACGTAAAAGTGATAACTTTAGATAGCCCTGAGCATCAAACTGATATCCAACCAGGATTTAGATTCTGGCATACAGTAAACCTTTGACTTTAATAGGGACTGAATGAATGAGGAAATAAAACAGCGTGTCTGGCTCTGTAAAAGGAACTGGAACTGCAAACCCAGAGTTTGCCCTCATCTCAGGCTTAAATAACTTTTCACTAAACCCGTTTTCTGAAACCGGGCTCTGATTTGGCTCCCCTTCCTATGTTACGTGCAGGCTTATTAGTTAATATATCGCCCACAGCGTGAGAACTACCTTTGCAAAGGTGCACCATATTTTTCTCACAAGCCAATCAGAGCAGACTGGACTTTTTCAGGAGTGTGGCTTAAAGAGGCAGGCCCTAAAACGGAGCATTTCATACAGAGGGTGAATACCGGTATATTCAGACAGACAGTATGAGAAAAATACTGTTTTTTGGACATTAAAGCATGTAAACATGTTCTAGTAGAAACCCAAAATACAAGTATGAACCTGGAAATGACCATAGTATGTCCCCTTTATTGTCTGTCTCTACAGAGATGGCCACTCTCTACGTGTCCCCTCACCCTGATGACTTCAGGAGCCTCCTGGCTCTCATTGCTGCAGAGTTTTGTCCGTCCTCCCACCCTCGGACCCTCACAGAGGACCCTCCTGCGTCCCTGAATGCGCGCTCCAGACCGACCCTGGTGCTGGGCGCTGGGGGTGACTCCGTCCTGAGCGGGGCTAGTGCTGTGGCCTGGTACCTGGCTAATCAGGGGAAGAGGGCTGGTGTAGATTCAAAGCAGCAGAGCCAGGTGTGGCAGTGGCTCAGCTTTGCAGACAATGAACTCACCCCGGTGTCCTGTGCTGTGGTCTTCCCACTGATGGGGGTGATGGGAGTGGATAAGAAGGTGAGACGAGTATCCAAATGCTTACTTGGACATGTGTGTGATTTATTTTTGTTAGGTTTTATTCTCAAATGACTTGTCCTTTCTCAGCTCCAGCAGAGTTCCCGTGCGGAGATGATGCGTGTTCTAAAGGTTCTCGATCAGGCACTGGAACCGAGAACCTTCTTGGTGGGGGAGAACATCACCCTGGCTGATATGGCCGTAGTTACAGCTGTTCTTCTCCCTTTCAAATATGTACGTATGCGGTGCAGCACATGTCTCTCAGCATGTTTCTGTAGTCTGAACAATTTAGTACTGAGAAATCTCAGCCATGTTTGTCAACCATTAGTCTGATTGTATTTTTTTCTTCTTCTTTTTAGGTGTTGGAGCCATCAGACAGGAAAGTCTTGACCAATGTTACGAGGTGGTTCACAACCTGCATAAATCAGCCACAGTTCCTGAAGGTGTTGGGGAAGATCACTCTCTGTGAGAAGATGGTGCCAGTTACACCGAAGACAATTGCTCCTGCTCCTGCTAATGCTAATGCCAGTCCTGCTGTTGACTCTGCCGATGCCACAGCTAATGGTCAGGAAGTCCTGTGCCACAGTTCATGAATATTTCTTCATTTTTTACTTCAACAGTATTCTGATTTTCTTCACGTTTCCTCCCTCAGGCCCGCCAAAGACAGAAGCCCAGCTGAAGAAGGATGCTAAGAAGAGAGAAAAGCTGGAAAAGTTCCAGCAGAAGAAGGACATGGAGGCGAAGAAAAAGACTCAGCCACCGACAGAGGTAGGGATACTTAACTTCTACAAATAGAACGTTTACATAGGTGCATCTTTGAAAATCATAAATATGGTCTATGTCGAATATATAACTTTTTTGCATAGGTTAAAAATCACTTGACATCAGCTCTGCTTTTTTCTCTTTTAGAAAAAGGCCAAACCAGAAAAGAAGGAGTTGGGAGTGATCACATACAGTGTCCCCACTGCCCCTGGGGAGAAAAAAGGTGATTGATCAGTGTGGGTCAGAGTGTTTTCTCTCTTGTAACAGAAGGAGTGTTCATGACATCATCATACGAGCGGGATTTTCACAATATCACAAGGTCACGCAGGAATCACACAAAAGTCCATCTTGTCAGGCTTCAGGTAATGCGTTTGTGTCCAAACAACAGTTATTCAGACCAATGAGCGTCCTGTGAGGAGCTACTGGCTGCTATCGGCGTGGTTTAGGTGTATGTGACGGAGAGGCGAATGTTCGTTCAAAACAACAATGGCGGCTCCTAAAGCGGTTAGCGTAGATGCTGCAATAACATCAGTTATATCAGAACTAGGGATGTTCCTAACGACTAATTTCCCTGACGATTAAACGGCCATTTATCTGTTTTTTCCACACTAACCGACCAGATACAACATGATACCAACTTCGTTTTACTATTGGCTCACAAACCTTGTTAGAAGTGGGAACCAAACGTCAGATATCTTCCACAGAGATACACAGAACATTCATTTTGGACCTGCCAAAATTTTAAAAATGATTATTTTACAATCGTAATCATTTTCTTCAGGTAAAAGCCATACTTTTATTTCTCTACTTTCTAAAGGTTCTGTGGATGTATTTTTTTTTTTTTTTAAATATCGGTCTACATAAAAATTTGAGCAATAAGACCGTTAATCTATTAGGTTAAACATTGTCTGAGAAAATATTGTGTATATTATAAGAGCCATTTGAAAGAATTAATCAAATTTTTCAATAACCAAATCGTATTTTTAATGCCGCTGAAATCAACATGGTCCCCTCTGGTCGCCCGGTTAGGAATGTGCCTCACAAACCCGATGTGTGGTGTAATATTTGATGAAACGCCATGTCATTTAAATGTGTACATTAATAGAATAATAATAAATTTGACCGGCTAGTATTTCTGGTGCCAACGAGGGTAGCAACGTTTAATTGACTCGTTGAATAATCACACACATCCCTAATCAGAACTGGAGAGTATTTATTCATTGAAAGAAGAGCAAAGAACGGAACTTTCTTGTTGGAATAGATGTTTTCGCTCTTCTCCCGACCGGCTTCGGGAAGAGTTTGATTGACAGATGGTTCATTCAATCACCGGCCAGGTATTTTTTTGAAAGTGGCTGCAGTTTTCCAAACAGTTTCCAATGACGGCTTCTCAGATAGTACAAACCATCTGCCGCGTCAGGTTAGGGGACGGGGATTGTATTATGGGGAAAAAGTGACATCCGTGTATACCCTCCATAATATGAATAGTTTTATCATATTTTATCTCTTTCTCTTCGTGTCAGATGTCATTAGCCCGCTCCCTGACTCCTACAGTCCTCAGTATGTGGAGGCTGCCTGGTATCCATGGTGGGAGAAGCAGGGATTCTTCAAGCCTGAGTATGGGGTAAGGAAGTCCTCCTCCTCACGCTATATTCACACAACACATAATGTCATATCTTTTATTTTTTATCATTTCAGTCTGCAATAACATGTCTGTTTCCGTCTCTTGTGCAGAGGAAGAGTATTAGCGACCCGAACCCTCGTGGCACCTTCATGATGTGTATCCCTCCACCTAATGTGACTGGATCGCTTCACCTGGGTCACGCCCTCACCAACGCCATTCAGGATTCTCTGACCAGATGGTAACTACAATTGGACTATTCAGCAGCCTGAAATTCAAAGCCATATTTTCCACCGAGACTTTTGTTGCATCATGGGATTTCTGTCTATCTATTTAATTCGCACTTGTTGCGATCTGGATCGTGTGTTTGAATTAGTGTGCTTTCCTCTGTCCGTCCAGGCACAGGATGCGAGGTGAGACCACCTTGTGGAACCCGGGCTGTGATCACGCTGGTATCGCCACCCAGGTGGTGGTGGAAAAGAAGCTGATGAGAGAGAGGGGTATGAGCCGTCACGATCTTGGCAGGGAAAACTTCATCGAGGAAGTCTGGAAATGGAAGAACGAGTGAGTGAAGGAAGTAGTAGAAAGGAGGAGATGTGAGAGATTTGAACTGGGATAAATACTGGGATAAAGACACCGTAATAACTTAGCCTCTTTGCCTTTGTAGGAAGGGAGACCGTATCTACCACCAGCTGAAGAAGCTGGGCTCCTCTCTGGACTGGGACAGAGCCTGCTTCACTATGGATGATGTGAGTTTTCTGAAATCCCCTGAACTAATTAGAATAAAATCTGAATTCTTCCTTCTCATGTCTAAACCCGTTTCTTTGTCCAGAAACTTTCCTATGCAGTCCAGGAGGCCTTTATCCGCATGCATGATGAGGGAGTGATCTACAGGAGCAAGCGGCTGGTCAACTGGTCCTGCACACTGAACTCTGCCATCTCTGACATAGAGGCAAGTATGCATCTTATTAGCATGATAAAGATAAAGGCCATTTCCAGTAAAGTCACTGTACAGGTTTATTATTTTTTTTAATTTTAGGGTTTTACACTCGGTGCATTCGTTGAGATTCAATCAAAAATACTAAAATTGTGTTAAAAAACTTTGACTGAAAGTGTATGTATTTATATACTTATCCCACTTATAACTAGGGCTGGGTATCAAACACCAAAACTTTTAGAGTACTTACAAAACTGTGTCTAAAGCGCAGAGTACTGAAAACTGTGATTGGTTTAGATTCTTTGATCTATATTCTTTGATCAGATATTTCCAGATTTAAAGGTGCTATTCATAACATTGACAACATTCAGCCACTAGATATCACATTCTCCCTCCCCGTTCCATTGCATTTACTTCACAACTAGTTGTTATCAGGCACTTACCGTCAAAATGACCAAAAATAATCCTTAAAAGCATACTATAAAGGAATTGTCGCTTACGGTTTGTAAACACCACATTCAAAGTTGGCCCCTCTTCCCCCGCCGGCTCAACAACACCAGAAGTGTACATCCCCTTACTGCGGTTGCCAGATCACAGCCCAGTGTATCACCTGCAGCATCGCATACGGCAGCGAAAGTAAAAGCCCACTCCAGATTCACTCTCATTTTGGAACGAGCTTTGTCCGCCTGGCATTTCGCCTCGTTATATTTACGTTTTTATCGTCACTGTGTCCGCCATTTTCGTAGCTCCCTCTTGGATGTGTGCTTTCGCATGCGAGGGCACGACACACCCAGTGTCCAAAGCTGACGCCCAGAAACGTCCCGAACACGGCAAAATAAGAAAATAAGAAAACACTGGCAGAAGGCATGATCTCTGCAGATACAGACGCTGCCACATATTGATAGTGACTCATAAGTGATGACTGAGAGTCTTATACGAGTCTATAAATAGTTTTTTAGGAAAATCCTGCATAGTATACCTTTTTTAAAAAGGAGAAGAAATGTTTTTTCTATAGAAAAATGTGATTATACTCAAAAAATGATGGTACTGAAAAAAGTGTAATATTAGTATTCATAGCAAATCATGTTTTGTCAAACAGCACCCATCCCTACTTTATTAACCCTGTTATAAAGGTTGTGATGGCGACAGATCCAAACTGTTTTGCCAGTGTGGGCCATGCTGTGCTCTCCTGATTAAATCCTCTGTTTGGTTTGCAGGTGGATAAGAAGGAGCTCACTGGCAGGACTCTGCTGCCTGTACCCGGGTACAAAGAGAAGGTGGAGTTTGGAGTGTTGGTGTCTTTCGCCTACAAGGTGGACGGATCAGGTATGTGAGCTCCTAGAGAGCAGAATACTGTGAACAAAGAGGCATTGTGCCAATTCAGGAATGCCTTTCTTCACATTTCCTTCTGTTGCTTAGATGAGGAAGTGATTGTGGCAACAACTCGTATTGAGACCATGTTGGGAGACACTGCTGTAGCCGTCCACCCTGCCGACCCCAGATATCAGCATCTGAAGGGGAAAATGGTGCTGCACCCCTTCTGTGAGCGCAAGATGCCGGTCGTCTTCGATGACTTTGTGGACATGAGCTTTGGAACAGGTAGGCATGGTTACGGGAAGCCTGTGGGTCTGCAGTGTGCTGAGAATAAGTATTTACAACAAGTCGTTAAGCCTGGCCACTTTCCTTATTATGGCTGTTCTCTTTTTTTCCCTCTCTCTGCCTCTCCTGTTCCTCTGCTCCATTTTCTGTTCAGGTGCTGTCAAAATCACCCCAGCTCACGACCATAATGACTACGAGGTTGGAGAGAGACACAATCTGGCCTTCATCAACATTTTGGACGAGAATGGCCTGCTCATTAACGTGCCTCCTCCCTTCCTGGTATAGTGTCTCATTATCGTCCTTCCCCCTGCAGTGTGTGCATTTCCGCCGTGACACTAAAAGTCAGGCTTCTTCACAGTTTGCTTGGTGAAGCAGTTTTATGTCTCAATTTTTCATTTTTAACTATTCTGTCTGTCCCCCCAGGGCATGAAGCGTTTTGAGGCCAGGAAGACAGTGCTGCAGGCTCTCAAGGACAGGGGCCAGTTTAAAGAGATCAAAGACAACCCTATGGTTGTCCCAGTCTGCAGGTAAAGTGAGGTCCATCTGTGCATTAATATAAGACAGGTTATTCATGTTTTAGATCTTTTCATCCTGTTCAGGATCATCCTTTAAGCCCCGTTGTGAATCTGCCCTATCAGTCGTTCCAAGGACATTGTGGAGCCGCTGCTGAAGCCGCAGTGGTATGTGAGCTGCACAGATATGGGCAAGCAGGCCGCAGACGCTGTCAGAGAGGGGCGCCTCAAAATCATCCCTGATCACCACCTCAAGACGTGGTACAACTGGCTGGACAACATCAGGTAATTATCTCTTTATTCTTTTATACTTATTATTAATACTTCAAAATAGATCGAGAGGTGCGGCTGTAGCTCAGTAGGTTGGTGGGTCGATCCTTGGCTCCTCCTGTCTGAATGTCGAAGTGTCCTTGAGCGAGACACTGAAGTTATCAAGTTGCTCCCCGGGCGCTTCACAGCAGCCCACTGCTCCTAAAATGCTTAGGATGTGTTAAATGCGGAGGTCAAATTTCATGTATGTACCTTTTATGTACAGTATATGACGAATATAATAAAGTCTCAGTTTTAAGATCTGAGCATTTTTTATGGCCAATTTAATGTATGGTAGACGGTGTTATCACAGTGACTACTCTGATTTTGATACATACAGTATCTGCACTTTTGGCCATTACACTGAAGTCTTGGCAGTTAAGTATTTTAAATTGAATGTTGACGGAGGGAATATGCTAATACTCATTTTAAAGAATCTCACAATAGAAGGGCTGCAACTAACCTCTATCAACTGATGCTACATTCACATGTAGAATCTGTAGGCAACGGGACAAGATTTTGGTACCGGAAGCGTTCTGGTTTCCATTTGTAGGATTGTAGAGTAGTATTGACTAATCACATTCAAGCAGGCTTTGGTTGAATGCAGGTAAACAGTCCGTGTGGAGAGCAAAAGAGGCGGAACCCATTGGCCGAAATGCCATCTGGGAACCCACCGGTTATCGTCAGACGATAATTTAGCTTTTTATTTGTTTAGAATTAGCCTGTAAACTTGCTACTTGTGAAACAATCCAGTCCTAGACGTCGTCTCTCGACTCCAGCTCCAGTCTCGCATCTCAAGTTGCTAATCGGACTGTAAACAATGAGCAGCGCACGGGAGAGGAAGTCTTGGCCCGGATATCCGCTGGCTACACCGGAACCCCTGAAATATAGCCCCTTGCCCCCAAGCTTATCTGTTGTCAGACTGATAGAGGATGGGTTCCAAGATTAGGCTGCGACTAATGGATATTTTCATTATCAATTAATTTGCATATTATTTTCTTGATTAATCGCTGAATATTTTAGTCTGTAAAATGGCAGAAAATATTGAAAATGCGTCAATTTGTCAGAACCCAGGGTGATTTCTTCAAAATGCTTGTTTTGTCAGACCTTCTGTCCAACAATATTTAACGTACAGACACAAGAAAAAGAAAAATCACAATTGAGAACCTGAAAACAGAAAATGTATTTTGCAGTTTTGTGCAAAAAATGATATAAGTAATTAATTGATTATCAAAATAGTTGTTAATTAATTTTCTGTCAATCAGTTAATTGATTAACGGACTAATTGTTACTGCTCTAGAGAGAGAGAGAGAGAGAGAGAGAATTTTGCACAATCAAGTGTGGGGTGAGTCCTGTTTCAGATTTCATCCATCCGTCTCCCTCTCAGGGACTGGTGTATCTCTCGGCAGCTGTGGTGGGGTCACCGTATTCCTGCTTACTTCATCACTGTCAACGATCCCTCCGTGAAACCAGGAGAGGTAAGGTGATGTCTGTCACTGTTGTCAAGGTCTGGAGGCTTTCAGATGACAGATAAAAGCTATCTGCATTGTTATTCTATATATCTTTGCTTGTTTCTCTTGTTTATCTACTCTGTTTTTCCCCTCCAGGACATGGACGGTCATTACTGGATCAGTGGGAAAACAGAGGAGGAGGCCAGAGAGAAGGCAGCAAAACGCTTCAATGTGTCTGCTGACAAAATTACCCTCAGACAAGGTGAGATTGAACACTTTTTAATTTAGCAGTCTCATTACCACAACTATTGTAAAGGTTATCTAATCAGCTCATGTGTTGCTACCACACAGATTCACCTAATGTAATTCAATCTAGTCCATATTCATACAGATTAGATAACTCTTGTTCCTGCGTTTCAGATGAGGATGTTCTGGACACCTGGTTCTCGTCTGGCATTTTCCCCTTCTCCATCTTCGGATGGCCTAATGAGGTAAAACACTGAGGTCAACCACCTTCCTACTGACACAAATGCCACTTTGTTGCAGTAGATAGTAAGGATATCTTCTGTAGTAGAGACACTGCTCTAAAACTGCAAAATGTGTAATAAAGAAAAGCATATAAACTGGAAATGCTGTCACCCAAATTCTGAGTGCACTTTTATAGAGCTGCAACGATTAATCGATTAGTTGTCAACTATTAAATTAATCTCCCACTATTTTGATAATTGATTTGAGTATTTTTTAAAGAAAAAAAAGTCAAACTTCTCTGATTCCAGCTTCTTTATTGTGAATATTTTCTGGTTTCTTTACTCCTCTATGACAGTAAACTGAATATCTTTGAGTTGTGGACAAAACAAGACATTTGAGGACGTCATCTTGGGCTTTGGGAAACACTGATCGACATTTTTTACCAATTTTCTGACATTTTCTAGACCAAACAACTAATCCATTAATCAAGAAAATAGTCAACAGCTTAATCAACAACGAAAATAATCAATGCAGCCCTACACTGTTACTTTATATATAAAATGGGTTAACGTCCATGTCACTGTACCTCTCATCTTGATAAAATATGACTTTTAAACAGCATTGTTTATGTATTTCCATCATTAATGTTACTGTTTGCGGTCTTCCTTTAGACGCAGGACCTGAATGTGTTCTACCCCGGCACCTTGCTGGAGACGGGCCATGACATCCTGTTCTTCTGGGTTGCTCGTATGGTGATGATGGGCCTCAAACTGACCGGCAAGCTGCCCTTCAAAGAGGTGAGAGCGATCAAAAATTGTAACATAACACAACAGGGTGTGATATTAGTGATTATAAGCAGGACATGACTCCGTAATGATGAAGCTTTCTTCCAGGTTTATCTGCATGCAGTGGTGAGGGACGCCCACGGGAGGAAGATGAGCAAATCTCTTGGCAACGTCATTGACCCTCTGGACGTCATTACAGGGATCTCCCTAGAGGTGAAGCCTAATCACGCTTTGATGCATGTTCAGATACGCGCATACACATAGTCTTTCCTCTCTCCCATTTGGGTCGTCTTTTACATGGTCACCACACGCTTATTGCTCCCCCGAGGCCCATATTCTTATGTAAGATTTATTAAGCACCCTTTTCTGCTTCCAACAAGCTTTTATTGAGGTCATCAATCTCTTCAGCAGCTGGGCGGAAACTGCTCAGTCAGACGAAGCAGACATGTCCTCTAGAGGGCACTGAAGGACTTGTAGTAAACTGCACTTTACCCTTAATAATAATAATAATAATAATACCCTTTAAAGGTCCCTCCCTGCCTATTAAAACATCAAGCAGTTGAAAGGGGTTTTTCATTCTCAAGATGAAAAGACAAAAATAGTTTTTCAGTGGTGACATCCCGCCTTGTTTCCCACCCCCCTACCCTCTAGGGTCTTCATGCCTTACTGAATGACAGCAACTTGGATCCAGTGGAGGTGGAGAAGGCAAAGCAGGGCCAGACGTCAGACTACCCAAATGGCATCCCAGAGTGTGGCACAGATGCTCTCCGCTTCGCCCTGTGTGCCTACACAAGCCAAGGTGAACCTGTTGTTCTTTTTTGCTTTTCTTACTTTCTCCCTCGTTGTTGTGCCTCCATTGGCCGACAGCCTGGATCTCAACCTTGACTACATAAAATGTATCAAAACACTGGAAAACAATCAGTCAGTACAAGGTCAGCTGTTACAAAAGCAAATGTTTCTTTATTGCTGTGTGCGTCTCTCAGGTAGGGACATCAACCTGGATGTCAACCGCATCCTGGGTTACCGTCACTTCTGCAACAAACTGTGGAACGCTGTGAAGTTCGCCATGAAGACACTGGGAGACAACTTTGTACCATCAGAGAAAGCCCAGGTGAGACCAGGGGAAAACATGAAGGACACAGAGAACATAAACAAGCACTGCTTCATACTTATTTGTATTCATGCAATGATGCATTCCTTATTTTGACCAAGTAAATGTTTAGTAAAACAGTTTTTTTTCTTACCGTTATTTGTCTGGGGGTTTCGTTTACCCATATGCTGCCCTGCTTTGTATTCATGAACGTGTACACATTGACTGAATTTCTTCCTCTTTTACACATCACTCAATCCCGTCAGTTGTGTGGAGAGGAGAGTGTATCAGACAGGTGGATTCTGTCTAGACTGAGTGCAGCTGTTGGTCTCTGTGATGCTGGCTTCAAGAGCTACGACTTCCCAACCATCACAACCGCCGTCTACAACTTCTGGCTGTACGAGCTCTGTGATGTCTACCTGGTAAGAAACTAAGAGACCCCCGAGCAGCCCCGGTCCGTTCATCTTAAATAATTGATGTGAGCGCGTGTAAAAAGTTAATGTTATTGCAGAAGACTGTGTATCAAATCTGTTCCCCTCCCTCTATTTTTGTTCTCCAGGAAAGCGTGAAACCGGTGTTCAGTAAAGCAGAGGAAGACAGCACCAGCCAGAGACAGGCCCTGGTGTGCAGACAGACCCTTTACACCTGTTTAGAAGTCGGCCTGCGCCTTCTGTCTCCCATAATGCCCTTCGTCAGCGAGGAACTCTACCAGAGGTTGCCACGACGACGACCTCAAAGCGATCCCCCCAGCATCAGTGTCACATCCTACCCTGATACAGATGAGGTGAGATAAGGGAAGGGTGAATGAGTGAAATAAACCCCTTCAGGGCGATCTTGCATCGCCCTGAAGTGGTTTATTTCACAACAATGACCCTCAAGCTGTACATTATGCCGCTTATTACACGGCTACTTATTTAAGAAATCAATAATTTGACACAAAAACGGTCCGCCTCATCAGAACGGCACCCATAGCAACGGTCTGTTATACATAGCAACGGTCTGTTATAAAGAAATAACAGACCGTAGAACACGGTGATTGAACAATTAGAGTCAAGTATTCAGCAAAGCAGTGTTATAAGGGGTTGTTAAAAACTCACTGATGTACAAATGACTGGACTAGGGATGGGACGATATAGGATTTTATCGCAGATCGTGATAAAAAACACTCACAATAAGTTGATCAGGGTAAATTTCCATTATTGGAATAATCGTGAATATCCTCACAAGTGACTTGAAAAAGCTGTCTCGCTCTCTATCATGTAGAGAAGTGAAAAAAAGAGCCTGATTTTAAAAAACTACAGGAATTATCATGTAAGAAAGAACAGAGTCATGCAATGTTTTTTTTTGTATTCATCCTTTATTTATGAAGGGTGACCTTATGATTTATGATGACCTGATTCAGATTCAGACAACTTTATCCCAGAAAGGCAGTTTTACAATCTACCCAGACCATACACAATCTCACAGACAGCAGCAATCAGCATATGTCAGAGACAATGAATACATAAATAAATAAATCCGTACATGAGCAGAGATGACCACTGGCACCTCGTGTGGCCCCGTGCATACTGACTCACACGAGGACCAGGCGAAGAATAAAAGTTCACATTATTAATTCAGTATTATGTTTGTTTTTCACTAAAAAGGATGTTCAATAAAAAAAAAGATGTGTCCTATCTGTGATGCAATAAAAATATTTTTTTCTTAACGAAATGTAAGGGAAAGTGATTCCAGTATGTTTTAGTGCCATTTTCAAGAGTTTTAAGAATATTTTGATGATTACCGGGATAATATTGCGAATCATGAATATTTTGGCAAGGGTGATCGTGACATGAAATCTTCATATCGTCCCATGCCAAGACTGTACAGGTCACAACTGAAGAACATGTTTTTTTTATAAAGTTGTTCCAGATATTGTGAGAGGGTGAACATCACTTATTTTAAATGATAGTCACTGAAGTTAATTTTTTTGGTGATGCTCTCCTTCTGTCTTTGTGAGCAATATGTTTTTCTGTGACTTGTAGTTCTGCTGGCACAGTGAGGAGGTCGACCGCGACATGGAGTTCATAATGAATGTGATCAAGACGATCCGGTCACTGAGGGCCGACTACAACCTGACCAAGACCAGAGCTGACTGTAAGATGACACACACACACACACACACGCGCTACATTATAAAAGCTACTCTAAAATAAATCTATCACTATTCATCATCTTGATTAGCAGGGAAATTCCAGTATTTGTCAAGCTGGGTGTAATTCTCCCACTGCAGGAGGCTCACACCTTGCCTGATGAATATAATAAGTGGTAAAAACTGTAAATGTAAATTTTCTCAAGTAGTTTACATGATTATTTCTATTTAATGCTACTTTATACTTCTACTTCACTGCTTTTCTGAGTACAATATTGAGTAAAAGATTGTACTTACTACGTTTAAAAGAAAAACAAAATGCTGAATGCTTGATTATGGTGATATTTTGTATATGCATGCAAGTTCATCTTCTTTAAAAATGTTATATTCAGTATCAGTGTTGCCAGATTGGGCTGGTTTTGATTAAGTTGGGCTTTTTTGTGCCAGCTGTCCTGGCACTAAATGAAAATGTACCGGTTGATATAACTTGCGGTTTGTTTTAAGTGTGTTGTCTCTTTTATGTGAAATGTTTTATGTTGTTTTTAACTTTTTGCTGTTCTGTTTTTAAGTTTGTTTGTGTTTTTATGTGGTGTTTTTATGAAGCCTTTAAGCTGCCATCTTGACCAGGACCCCATGCAAGAGAGATTCAAAATCTCAAAGGGGTTATCCTGATGAAATAAATGTTAAATAAAAATAAAATATGTAACACATCAAACAACAGAACAGTATATACAGGAGTTAAAATGGGCTCCACCTCGGCCAGCTGCAACATTAAATGCTGCTTTCATATTATTGCATCAGTTATAATAACAACTGGTAACATAACATAAATGCTATATTTTTCTGCATAATGTGTACTTTTACTTTTAAGACTTTAAAGTTAAAATCTCTATGATCTCCGTTTTGTTTTCTCACCTGTTTATTTACTTTATTAAGATTTGAATGCAGGACTTTTTTTGCCAATGGTGTATTTTTACATTGTGGCGTTGCTACTTTTACATAATGACCTGTGGTTGTGCATAAACAACGATCTGTTTCTGTTCACACCAATTGTTTCAACCACAGCTTGTATTAAATCCTGAATGTATCTTGTCAACAAGTTATCTGTTAATGATGTCTAATCTTCATTTTGCCCATTTCCCCCCCCCCAGGCTACCTCCAGTGCATAGACCCTGCGACTGTGTCCCTGGTGCAGAAGTACAGTCTGCAGATTCAGACCTTGTCTTATTCTCAGGCCGTCATCCCTCTGACAGCCAACGAGCCTGTCCCAGGAGGCTGTGCTGTGGCCATCGCCTCTGACAGATGTACTGTCAACCTTATGCTCAAGGTGAGGCGGGCAATCTGCTCAATTTTATTTGGTTTCTCCCATCACTCTGCCCGAGACCTGACGTGTAAATATATTAGGTCTGGTTTCGTTTTAACTTCCTTAAAACGAAACCTTGTGTTGATGCATGATGTTGTTTACCTTATACTATTTTTTCTTAAAGTCCCAGTGAAACAAAAGTTAGAGCATCTTTAGATGATTGGATTTTGATAAGAAAATACGAAGAACTTGATTTTTTTGTAATTGGTTTTGCATATATTGTGCACAATATAAGTGCACAAATGTGACATAAAAGGGTTAAAAAAGCATTTTTCATTTCATCGCCACTTTAAAGTTCAATTCATTGGTTCTGTTTTGACAAGTCACAAGACTACCTGAATAGTCTAAGAGCACGAATGCACCTCACCTAGTTGATAATCATGCTAAGAATACTATTTAAACTCGGTCTCCTCTTGAATTTGAGTTTAGTGTTTCATCTGTTTCACCTCCTTTAGTGACCTGAAATAACAAGATCATTATTTCTAACTGTAGCCCTCATCTTCTCTTCACCTTTAACTCCCCCAGGGACTCATTGATGTGGAGAAGGAAGTGGCCAAGCTGGTGACAAAGAAAGGTGATTTGGAGAAACAGATGGAGAAGCTGAGAGAGAAGATGGCAAATAGTGACTACAAGGAGAAGGTGCCAGTGAAGGTGCAGGAGCAGGATGCTGAGAAGGTGAGAAAAAGAAATTGACTCGCAGGGTTTCTCGGGGTGTTAAGACATGTAAATAATGACTTCCTTTTCTCCACAGCTACGGCAGAGCCAAACTGAACTTGAAAAAGTAAAAGAAGCCATGGACAACTTCAGGAAAATGATGTGAAAAATCACAGCACTATGTAAATCAGGATTTATTTCCACATCTTTCATGTCGGTGTATTAATTTTCGTATTCGTTTTCCAAGTTGATTGTAGTATGAAGGGAATTCAATAAAGCTCCTATGACAGACTATGGTCTTCAGCTGTGTATTGTTCTGAGGCAATCTATTAATCTAAGTCTCCTCTATATCTGTGCAATTTGTTGAACACTTGAAGTAATGAGCAAATGAATTCAGCCTGTTATGTCAAACATTTTATTCAGCATATTTAACAGAACATGTAAGAGCATTTAATCATTTAAGGATACAGCTTTGTTCGTAAAGATAGTGTCCACAGAAAAGAAAAAAACCTGAAAAGCTTTAACACTTTGGCTGCATTTCTAAAGATTAAAACTCCTCTACTATTAAGATTATATTATTTAAATTGTAGCTTACTTATAATTGCTTCTTCACAAATACAGCCAAAGAGGGAACAATGGAGGGAGAGAGATGGCTTGTGTGTTCACATAAAATGCATCTTTTTTTTTCCTTTAGGAGACTTACACTGAACAGTATGAATAAAAACTAACCTCAACAGAAATCATGTACCATATTATATTTTACAGGTTTGTGGCTAGGGGTCGATGGGGGGGGTTTAGTAGTAGTAGACCAGCTCTTTCCAGATGCCACCACAGTAACACTATATGTGACAACGAACCTATCTTGGAGAAAATCTGGAACAAAATCACAGTAATACATTCACACCATGCCAGCAACACGCTCTTGACCACAGGCCGTCCAAACCCTCTGCTGCTTGTTTCCTCTCATCCATCCATCCATCTTTCTTTACAGTCTCCAGGGTGAGTGGAACTCGGAGGCGGGGAGAGGAGTGCAGTGTGTTGTTTCAAAGTTTCGCATGTACTTCCGCGCCTGGGAGAGAGAGAGAGAGAGAGAGAGAGAGAGAGAGAGAGAGAGAGAGAGAGAGAGAGAGAAAAAGGCAGCGGGGATGGGGGAGGAATGGAAGAATAAGGGGTGTGGGAGGGCAATGAACAACAACAAAAAAAAAGTGTAGAACTTGATTATATTAGGTTCAGTCTTTGTCACTCAGTGCCTTACAAATCTCTCCCATCTCTTAAGGATTTACACAGGGAGGTGAATAAAGCCCAATTCAGAGGGAATTACTGAGGGAGGAAAAGCATAGCATTAGCTGTAATTGATGGCACTGCTCTTGTTTGATGTTAAATGACTTCAATAAGCTGAGCGCGGTGAAATATATTACACCAGTCAACCTGAGAGCACAGGTGAGCTGGTTACTATGGCGACCAGAATAGTGTTCCTCAGTGGTAATGATGTCTGTGAATAGCTGTGGGTTTTTTTGGAGTGCGAGAGAAGAGGGGGACCTTAAACAGGAAAATGAGGCTTTATTGGAGAAAAGGAAATTAGACTTTGTATCCTGACTTGGAGCGGTGTGATAAAGACAACAGGTGGCTGCCCTTTATATCAGACAGACGAAACAAGCGTACACACTGAGATTGAGTGCATGGATAACAAAAGATTATTTCCTTACCAAGAAGAGAGCCAGCTGCCGCCTCCCCTCCAGAGTCATATCCTCACCTGGTAACATGGATACATAACAGAGTGTGAGGTGAAACAAGCATGTATGAGGATAGTACTCTGCAACCTTTTTTGTTGCTTTGTAAATGTGAAAGGACCCAGGGGCTTACCGACACTCCATGGAAACAAAACATCTCTGTCTGCCTGATAGGACTGCAGCACAGACACACACCAGTCATCATCCACCTCATAGCCGCTGTACACAGATGCTGCAGAGAAATAACCAACTTACTACACAAGCGTTCAAATCCTAAATGTAGGCATATACATTTTTTTTTCTTCAGTTTAATACAATAAGTTAAATGAATTCATTCTAAATGGTGGTCACACATACCTTCTTCTAAGGGATTGGAGGATCCCAGCCAATGTCTGACAACTCTAACTCCTTCATCTGTCATTATTTTTGGATACCTAGGCAGGGAAATTACATCAACACTTATATATATATATAAATATATATGTGTGTATGTGTGTCACTCAAGTCCAAATACATTGATCGTATCCAGCAATGAGAATACCGACCTGAATTGTAGCAGTTTAAGCAGGAGGTCGTTGCCCCTGTTAGACATGACGTCCTCTGGACCTCTGTAATATACAGTGTAATATTAATATTAGTGTCAGTGGTCTTGTGACCAGGTCACTGAGTAGGCAAGTGAATGCTTCCTCCTACCTCTGCATCAACTAGCAAGGCACTTGACCCTCACCATACCGACAATAATTGTGTTGTAAATGGGAGATGATTCAAGTGCTGGGTAGTTTTCTGGTGTGAATGTGTTTATAATGCTTTAATTATACAACTATGATGTAAGCTAAAGTGCTATAATGTTATACAGAAAATGAAATGCCATTTTACATGCGACTACTGTATATATATAGAACAGTGATGTGCACAATTATGCAACAACTTGATGACTTCCACCTTCCCAGCCGATCAAATAATGTCATACTTTAAAGCTTGTAATATAATATACTCTAATTTAGCAGTAAATGACCAACATTAAAAAAATATATTTTCTTGTAAATTATTTCAAAAGATTACATCTTTAAAGGTGCTAAATGCGAGAATGGGAGCATTTTTATTGCCCCCCCCCCACAGCTCTCAACATGGCGACAGCTGAGCCGGTGGCTCGTAGCTAACGGTGCTAACAGTGCCAACATTGAAAACAACGGCAACACTGCTGACAGCTAACAGTGTTAGCCTGGGGGGGGAACCGGAGGGTGGGTGCTACGCTTCGGCGACAACGTTGTTGGTCAGGACGACGTTACCAGCTGTAACCGCCGTATGAGAGCAGTGGCCGTGAGCTAGCCAATGGGGCACACTCACATGCAATGCCATGCAATAAAAGCACGCGCGACCAACCCAGTGATGTCAGCAAAGCAAGGAGAAACTTGGATTACAAAACACACAGAGGGAGAGCGACTTCACTCTCTGTTCAGGTAGACATTACTCTTTTATTAATGCTCTGGGTATCGTATAGAGCACCTTTAAGTCCTTGGCATAATGTTACTCATTACTTCATGAGACACTAGTGGGTGTAACTAAATATTCCAAACAATACTGTCACTGATTTTTGAACAATATATCTTTTGGTGTTTAAAAAAAAACAGCAGTAGTGCCCCAGTGGTTGAAGTATTTTTTTCATTTTAGAGAATCTTATTTGTATCAGTACGACATCAGGTGCAAACAAATTTCCTAAGTTTTGATCACATTTGAACTGAACCGTTGTTATGCCCTAATTCAACATCGTATTTCAATCAATTTCCTGCTAACATTATGCATATGTAAACCCAATGGAAGGCAAACCTGCTATACTATACCACACTGAGACTGAGATATGTTAAGATGGACTGTGAGGACTCACGTTGTGGTGATGATCTCATCTCTGGTTCTCCTGATCAGCAGGACTGGTCCCTGATATCTGCAGGAAAGAGAAGGAACTGTGTTTATCATCAGCCACATCGCTGTGAGCTTAAGGTTAGTCTCACTATTACACTCTAATATGTTGCGTAACGTTCAATGATGCAGCCTTTGACTTTTATGATTAGTGCCACTATAAATAGACCCACTCACTTGAGAAGCTGCTCAGCGTTGTTGAGGTTCATGTACTGCCTCACTGTGTGTTGTACCAACGGCCCTGAGAGAGAACAAACGTGTTTTAGTTACTAACTAAAACAAACACACAAATAAGAGCGTATGACCTTTAACCCCTAGGACTCACTCCAGCTGTCGGGCATGACCTTGAGGGCCAGAGGCAGGAGGTCATCGAAGGAGGCATCCAACACCACTGATTGGATCTCCGGGTATGACATCACTGCCCAACTGGCTAAGAAAGGAAATGGAGGGATAAAAAGGTGAGTAGGATAAGCAGAATCAGGAAGGAAGGACTAAACATGTTTATAGCATAGTGCCCATCATGCATTGTTCTTTTCTGTACCTGTGAATCCTCCTATGGACCAAGCATACACGACAATGTCAGTGAGCTGGAAGCCCAGTTTGTGCATCGCATACTGGATCACTACATCCATGGCGTTGGCCTCATTCTGGGGGAATGGCACTCCCTGGCAGAAAGATACAAGTAAAAAAGCAATACCATGCATTATTAAACAAAATAGTAACACTCAACCCACCTACAAAACCACGCACTCCCAAAGAGTTGACAGATTTACAACGTTTTGTTTCACTCCACTGATAATATCGGCCTTGGGAGTGTACTTAGCCTCTTGTGCAATACTGTCAAACTGAAACCAGAATTTCAACATGCCGTTTTTCCACTGTGTTGTTTGTTAGGACTATGTGAAGCACAGGCATAGCTAATGCTAGTTTAAGGATGTAGTACTGAAAAACACTGCTTACCGTACTGCCTCCAAAGCCAGGGTGGTTCCAGCCCAGCACAGAGTAGTCACCTGCAGTGCACATCAACACAAGATTTAGCTACAAGTATAATTGAAATGCAACAAGTTCACGCTAGTAGAAATTCTGTGCTTTAGCATTATAAACTCGCGGATTCCTCACCCTCCAGTGGCGTGTTCATGCAGCCCACCTCATAGAAGCCTGCGTTCCCCTCGCAGCAGATGACCTGTGGCAGAATTCATACATTTAAAACCCGCCCGCTCGTAATGTGACTGATGTGACACAAGTTTTGTTTTACCCTGGAAAAGGGGTAACAAGGCACAACAACAACAACAACCAGTCATTGCAGACACTAACCAGGGTCTGGCCAATCCGCCCCCCGTCTCTCCTTCGATCCACAAACATTGTGTCGATCTCGTTGCCGTCGCAGGCCACGAGTTTGTTCCTTTGGCCGTCAAACTGTGACAAAATGGAGGCATATCGACAGAGAATGATGATCGGTATTTATTGAAGTTGAGTATAGACAGTTAGAGAGGGAGTGTCTGTATTTTTTTTTTTTATACCTCTTCTATTAACCTAGCCTGGCCTTGCTGTAGCATGGGCCTCATGGCTTTCTGCAGTAACCCTACAGAGCCAGGGTACAGCATCCTCCTCCCAAATGAGTGGGCAATAAGGAAACTGGAGGAGATGAAAATAGACGTGATGACACTGTAGCAACATTGGACAAATGCTTTATATTCATAAGTGACTGAATAGGGGTGAAATAAGATGCAAACCTGCTATAAAGCAGACTGTATCTATCCCCTTTAGTGTGATAATAGAAACAAATCTGCAGTATCGTCCTGGAGTCATGCAGAGCCTTCATTTATGGATGGTGTTGCATATACTGCATTTACCTGATGATGTGGCATGGTAGAGTGCGCACAGAGTTGAGGACACTGTCTGCTGCTCCTCTTAATTTGGGCTCTGGCTTAAGCAGAGAAACACCAGCCTTGGATAGTTTTCTGTTAAACACAGAGTCAAAGGCTTACAATGAAACAGGTGAGCCACAAAGTATTTGGCATTCAGTGCTTTGAGTGCATGTATTCACAATGAACTGACCCTGATGGGAAATAGAATTGCAGCAAACACATGGTCATTTAAAAATTGGCAATAAAATAGGGGAGCAAAAACTTACGGATTGCTGACTTCCGTCCAGCTGAAATCCGAAGGCCAGTACGAGAAGTCAAAGTCATAGCACCTCAGTTTTTTCTGCATGGAAAGCGGTAATAAAAAAGTTTTCTCTTGAGTTAAGTTCTGACGTATTGATTTGATTACTTACAAACACAGGAGTAATTACTATTTTATCCCCTGTATTCCCCAAAACATCTTGATGAACAGTACTTGTATCAAGTTGTCATCACCTTGGTCGTTGGTGTTTGATCCTTCTTGGCATCTTCAAGTATGGAGATAAACTGAAGATACTCTGAGTTTTTCCATCTCCCCCACCCTGGGGGAGGAAAGGAAGGGAGGAAGGGATGCAGGAAGAAAGCAAAAACAGAGGGAGACATATAGGCTCAGTAGTACACATGAAACACAAACAACACTTTGCCGCAAAGCCTCAAGGGTGCGTTTAGTATGCTTTGTGGGTGTAGACCTTGTGCAACGGTCTCAAAGTTAATGAAATCTTATTGGCATGCGGCATATACAGCATATGATGTGATATCTAAAAGATGAATGAATTTAATTTGTCATCGCCTGCCAGTCAGTTGAAATCTGCAGCCTCACCTCGAAGACAGGCCACTCCTAGAAGACACACCAGCACTGTTCCCAGGTACTGACTCACTGGAACCAGCTTACTGCTGCAGATGTAACCTAATAATACACAAAGCAACAGTGACACAGACATCCACATAAACCCCCTCTTTCCTTGCTAGACCCAAGCCTCATTAACGGGCACCGATACCAAGATTCACAGTCTGACAACTACCCTACAACCATATGCATAAATCAATATCAGAAACTCAATTATACACTACAGAGTAGCACACAACCTCAAGCAATTAATTTCTATTGCGGCACCGTCTTGCTGGATGATTCAGTTGATTAACTTTATATTAATCCCACTTGTAGGAGAACAGAGTACATCGCCCCAGTGGCAGTTTTTCTTGCTTAATGGAAGAAGAAATGTCATCCAGAAAAAAAAATACATATTTTGACATTTGTCACTGCCAAGCCTTCTGACTGAGAAAGACTTCTACTGAAACCTGTCAAGCTCACATTTTAATATAAACTCCAAGGATAGTATAAAAGCACGAGACATGAGGAAAAGAATACACTTTCCCAAAGCTGGGATTGTTTACATACAAGTAGGACTGGGCGACGAGGTAGAAATGATTATCATGACACTAATCTGTATATTTTCTGATATACAGTATACATATATATATTGTGACGACCCCTTCTGTGTGTCTGCTTTCTTGGCCTGTTTTTGTTTTTTCCTCCCTCTGCAGGTTGTAAGCGAGCCAGCACACCTGGGCTGATGAGGACAAGCCTACAAAGCTGGCCAGTTCTAGCTGCCTCCTACTCTCTCAGCTCCCACATGGTCATTTGGTTTCTTGGTAGCCTGCAACACAGCACTCACCCCGACAATGAGGGGTGCAATCTGGTTGTTTCGGAGACATGGAGTGTGGTAAGTAGGCTGTTTTTCTGTTTGTGGTGAACGTAAGCAGCTGTACTGGATAACAAACTGCTGATTTGTTTGGTGTGTTTGTGTCGCTGAGCTGTGCATGCTGATGATTTTGTGGCACAGAGTTGTGTTGGTACTGTTCACGGTTGTGGTGATTTGCCGTTCTGTCCCTGTTAAGCTTAAGAGTGGATTCCCTTTGGTGTTCGTTGGGGGGTTTTGATAGTGTGGTAATGAAAGTGGTTAGAGCGGTTGTCTCAGGGGAACATCCGAAATTGCAGTTGGGTCGCCAGCTTATGGTTTACCGCTGCTTTACTGGGCTATCAGGCTACAGTGCGTAAGTACCCACCATACGCTGTGGTGGTATTTTGGCTGTGTATGGGCTGTTTGAGCTCTGGCTGTTAGTGTCACGGTGATTTCATTCTCTACGCATCGGTTTTGGGTTGTGTGCGTATTCTGGCAGTTAAAGTTTGTTTTCCCTCAGTTATAGCTTCTATGGAGGAACTTTCGGGAGCTCCGTTATAGTCAGACTTAAGTTGCAGTCTTTAGGTCCGAGGCTGGAAGCTCTTGATGTGCCTGGCTGTAGTGAGGGAAACAATAGTTTCTGGTTTGGTGTTTTCCTGCTAGCGGCACATGTCTTGCAGACTATTTGGCTTCAGCTTTACAACAAAACTGTCTTCTGATTTTTGTGAGCCGCTAGTGCCCTCAATGTTTCTGGGTAGTTCTGGACCCAGTCACACTGAAGGTGCTTCATCTGAGAACCTGAAGCCGGCTGCTGCACAGAGTGTAGGAGGTTATAGTGGTTCATATGGTAGATGGTTACAGGAGGTAAGTCGTGAACTGTCATTTGTTGTATTGGTGTCTGTAAGTTGGTAACTTGGCCTGTTAACTTTGGGAACATAAGCGCTACAGTTCATGCCTTGGTTGGTGTGAGCATTCTGGTAGTGAACCTTTGTTTTTAGAGGAACCGTTGGATGCTTGATTATACGTCACAACTAATGCTACAATTTGGTCTATTAAGCATCAGAAAATAGTGAAAAATATCCATCAGATTCTCTGAGCCCAAGCTGACATCTTCAAATGTCTTGTTTTGTCCAACCCATATTAAATTTACAAAAATATAAATTAAAGAAAGGTAGAAAATCCTCACATTGGACATGCTGAAACCAGAGATTGTTTGCTGTTATTCCTTATTAAGTTATCAACATAGTTGCTCATTCATTTTTTCAGTTAAATAGTAACTTTAAAGACATGGGGCAACGAGACACAGTGTCAAGTAGCAAAGCAAGTTTTACTGGGCCGATTATGAATCAAAAGCAATAAAAGTAATTTAAAAAAACAAACCGATAACTAATCAACTAATATTTAAAATAATTCCAGCTCTGGTCACAACTGCAGTATATAATGAAGATGAAATAAGTTTCCCCTACCAAACATAATTCATACAACCTACCTTTCCTGTACAGATAACAAAGGAGAAGAGGAGAGCTGTAGTAGGACAGAGACCACAATGCTGAAGCCTGGAGGGAGAAAACACTAACTTTACTTGACAGAACTTCTTATATCTTTTCCATACAGTGTGTTATCAACCATAATACCATACTGACCCAACCGAGGATGCTGTCGGTGTGTTTCTCCAGAGTCCTGGGTTGGTAGTTCCATCCCGGCTGTGAGAGAGAATCAATTCAATTCAATTCAATTTGCTTTATTGGCATGACTGTCAGGTGAACAATATTGCCAAAGCGTCAATTCAATAATAAATAAAAATAATATATATGTGTAGTCAAGGGCAAGTTGAATTCACTCTGAAACAGAATGATACTCTGAACGGAAGATGCTAGAGTTGGTATGACGGGTCATTCTTCAGAATGTGACTGTGTGAGTGTTAACCCGTCATGCTGTAGATCCCATGTAAACCAATAGCAATAAGTGATTATAGTATTGATATGATGATAACAGTCACTCCACTGCACAGGTACTGTTACTGTTATAACTATCATTACGACTACTTCAAAAACAACTATACGTTTACTGTTCCTGTAACTGCTATAACAACAATTAGCATTTCTATTTTTACTGTTACTGCCACAAGTGCTACTAATACTACATAGGCTATTATTGTTATGAATATTGTTGACGATCGGTCTGCTCTTTCTACTACTATTACTACTACTATTTCTACAATAGTAGATAGTAGTGGTAGAAGATGTATTCTGACGTTTTATTTAAGTAAAAGTATTAATACCACAAAGTAAAGATAAGTAAAATTAAAAACAAAAACATATATATATATATACTGGAAAAACAAAGTTTGGAAACTTGTGTTTGGTCGATTATTTCTCTGTGGTTACAATGCTAATTGGCATTGTATTTTACATC
>CAKAKR010065590.1:9515-66091 GCA_916700685.1 Adelosebastes latens
AGCACAGCTGATTATGTGGGTAGCGCCCAAGAAAATTTGCCAAAATGCTCTGCCAATGGTAAACAGTGTATACTCATAAGGCTACCAGGAAGCCTGCAATGACTGCCCTTCACCGTCAGGCCCGTTTGCGCTGGTGTCGACAACACAGACAACGGAACCTGAACATGTGGGGGAATGTCATGTTCAGTGATGAGTCCAGGTTCTGTCTGCGAAAGTTGGATGGCAGGGTCAAAGTATGGAGACGACGTGGAGAACGCTATGCTGATTGTTGAACCGATCGAGTAACAGCTTTTGGTGGGGGCAGTGTCATGGTGTGGGGCGGCATCTCCCTCACTGGCAAAACAAGGCTTGTCATCATTGAAGGCCATCTCAATGCAGGGAGATATCGGGATGAGATTCTGCAGCCAGTGGCGATCCCATATCTCCACAATCTGGTACCTAACTTCATCCTCCAAGAAACAACGCTCGCCCCCACAGAGACAAGGTTATCACAGACTACCTCCACAATGTGGGAGTAGAGAGAATGGAACGACCTGCCAAGAGTCCAGACCTCAACCCAATTCAACACTTGTGGGATCAGCTTGGGCGTGCTGTACGTGTTAGAGTGACCAACACAACCACGCTGGCTGACCTGCAACGAATCCTGGTTGAGGAATGGAACGCCATCCCACAGCAACGTGTGACCAGGTTGGTGACCAGCATGAGGAGGAGGTGCCAGGCTGTTGTGGCTGCGTATGGATCTTCCACCACTACTCAGGCTCCTGACGGTGTATTAAATGAATAAAGTGTAAAATTGCCAATATGTCTTGTTTGTTCCTTGTTACTGATAGAGAGTTCAATCATCCAATCCACCAAACAACTCAAAACAAGAGTCAATACCAACAGGAGAATACACTGTTTACCATTGACGGAGCATTTTGGCAAATTTTTCTTGGGCGCTACCCACATAATCAGCCGTGCTGCTCATCCCACAAATGCTTGATCCTTACAAGTTGGACATCATTGCGAAGGTAAATAAACAGGCTTTCCAACCATGTAAAACACAATGCCAATTAGCATTGTAACAACAGAGAAATAATCGACCAAACACAAGTTTCCGAACTTTGTTTTTCCAGTTTATTTCTGATATCTTAAAGCGAGTCTATGTAACTTCTGAAAGAAGAAATAACAATCTTCCTCTTACAGTCTTATTTGGTCTGGTATGAACAGTAGCTTATGTTAGCTAACTAATTACTTGATGAATCTACTTGTTCTACTGTTACATTATATTCTAGTATTTACTATCATCCTGTTAGTGCCACTTGTGGCCACAGTGGGCGCCGTTCAGCAAAAGTTACATGGACTCATTTTAACACCTCAGCAATAATAATCAGTTCATATATCAACCAGGGGCCATTCTGTTGCCAAATAAGAACTTTTCCGATTTTGTAGTAAAAAATGTTGTACTTCTACTTAACGGATTAGCGTGTAACATTTCGGAGGATCTATTAGCAGAAATGGAATATAATATTCATAACTATGTTTTAATTTAGTGTATAATCCCCTGAAACTTTTTAATCGTTGTGTTATTGTTAGCTTAGAATAAGCCCTTCATATCTACATAGGGAGCGGGTCCTCTTCACGGAGTCTGCCATGTTGCTCCGCCATGTTTCTATGGTAGCCCAGAACGGACAAACCAAACACTGGCTCTAGATCTGACTTCCGTTGCTCCTAAAGAATTGTCATTATGGTAAGGATGGCCTCTGAGCGAAGTGAAAGGCGTTACCACAGTTTTGCACTCAGCGGCTCACGTTACGGCAGTCTTGTAAAGTGAGGAGTGAGCGGAGGGGTACTCAGTTGGTTGCAATCTGCAACCACACCACTAGATGCCACAAATCCTACGCACTGTACCTTAAAGTAAAATTCAAAATTCAAGACTTTTACATGTAATTTTATAATGTATTGCAAAGATCACAAAACCTCCTGTTGCCTCCATCTGACTGATGAATTAAAGAGCTAAAAAGACAAAACAAGTGTCATGCTCAATCAATCAAACTTGATTTATATATTACATTTATATAGCACCTTTCGAACAAATCAGATGCACCTCAAAGTGCTTTACAAGCGACTGACAAAACTTAGGATGTTAAAAGTATTAACATTTTACTGCTTTTAGTCAAATTAAATGAAATAGAATAAAATAAATCATAAAGATCGACAGAAAAATGTTGATAAAAACAAAAAAGGGTAAAATAAATAATAACGGTCATAAGAAAAAATCCTCTGCAAGGCTGTTCCAGCGGCTTGGAGCGTAATGGCTGAAAGCAGCATCGCAAAAATGCTTCGTGGAACAGCTAAAAGAGACGAACCTTCCTGGTTCATAAACCAAAAGCATTTCTGAGAGGTAGTCTGGTGCACTGCCATGTAGTGCCTTATAAACTAATAAAAGAATTTTAAAATCAATACCAAAACTATAACAGGCAACCAGTGTAAAGACTTTAAAATAGGCGTAATGTGTGCTCTCCTTTACTCAAGGAGGATAAACACTGGCAACAGTGATTTTTTTCATGACTTGGCAACCCCAAACTTGTTCTCATCAATGACATTTAACTGATCTATAAAGCATTATAAATAATAATTTATTGACAATCAATAAAGCAACTATTCACAGTCATAAACCCTTCATAAACAACGTCCAGTCCCACAGTGAGATGTTCTTTGTGTTCACACGGACGATGATGCACAATATGACATTGTATGAGCTGCCTGGTTACCGTGGCAACAGCATGCAGTAGCTCTAATTGTCTTACATTCAACAGTTAGGTTAAACCGCTGAAAATACACACACACTGAACTGAAATGAAATACCGACATTATATCCATCACACACACACGCTCTTCTGCTGACTGCCTCCAACAACATGAATTGTCAGGTCAATTTTTACAAAAACAACCATCCAGGTATCATCTGTGGTTTATGATTTGTAACAGGCGGAGCAGAACGCTAACAAGAGTATATATAACAGCCTATAGTGATGTTTTTAAACACCAGAAACAAACATAATAAGCCGGCTGATGTTTAATGTCTTGGGGAGTTAAGCACAGTGCCCATAGTTTATGTGACAGGTGCTCTTTTCACTCAGAATTGAAATGCTAAATTAATTGGTGAGGGGTGGTGTTTATAAATGCCAACACAGTGAATAAACACACTGAGAAGTGTGAGTATTGGAGCTCACTGTATGTAGAAAAGCCCATGATGTAGGTCTGAGTAATAATTTAATATATAGACTTTCTGCAGAATTTCATCATGATGATATGATCCTAATATGTTATTGTTCCATAATTCTTCAAATTTAAAGCAAATGTTGTTAAAATCTTTTGTTTTACAAATTTAAAGATCTTATTAATTATGTTTATTTTTCTCATTTATTTTTTTTAATTTAAACAATTTTTAGACAAATATAGTTTAAGAAATAATACATCCACAGAGCTTTTAGAAAGGTGCCAAATAAAAGTATGTATTTTCCTGAAAAAAAATTATGATTGTGAATTAATCATTTAAAAAATGTTGGCGGGTCTAAAATTAATGTTTCGTTTATCTCTGTGGAAGATATCTGATGTTTGGTTCCCATTTCAAACAAGGCTTGTGAGCCAATACTAAAACGACGTCGGTATCTCTGGGTCGTCAGTTAATGTGGAAAAAAACGGAAAATTGGCTGAGATTGATGGTAAGTGTCTGGCAATGCCTTGTTGTGAAGTAAATGCAATAGAACAGGGGAGGGAGAATGTGACATCTAGTGGCTGAATGTTATCAATGTTATCAACAGCACCTTTAAAGCACAAGTGAAAATTGAAGGTGAGCATAGTAGCTTAAAAAACTCTACTCATATAAAGCACTGTTACTTTATAATAACAATTTCTCAAGTAGAAGTAAAAGTTGGCATAAAATATCTAATGTCATCACTTTTTTTTTTAACTTTTGATACTTAAAGGTCCCATATTGTAAAAAGTGAGATTTTTATGTCTTTTATATCATAAAATAGGTTTAAGTGCTTTATAAATCCTGTTAAACTATCAAAACACTCAATCCACAGAGAAATACGCACAGCCCGTATTCAGAAACTGTGCTTTCGAAACAAGCTGTCAGGATTTCTGTCCATTTGTGATGTCACAAATCTACAATATTTAGACCATTTCACAGTTTTAAACGTAAACATTCTAAATGTGTCCCAGTTCATTTCCTGGTTGCCGTGTATGTGAACGACATCAGCTGACAGGAAGTAAACATGGACCCAAGCTGTTGCCTAGCAACGCAATTCCGTTGAAATGCACTAAAACGGAGCGTTTTAGACAATAAATACAGGTATATTTAGGCAGACTATATGAGAAACATAAAGGTTTTTTTTTAACATTACAGCATGTAAACATTTGTTAGTAGAAACATAAAATGCAAGTATGAACCTGAAAGTGAGCATGATACGGGACCTTTAAACTACATTTTGATAATATGCAGGACTTTCACTTGTACTGGAGTAATTGTATATTGTGGAAGATCTCATTAATTCTTCCTGGGATGTAGCCAAATATATAAGAAATTAATTAATCCAACTTGTGATGGACACTAGCCATAATATTTTTAAATTTTAAAGTCCAAATATTTAACAGAATAGTCTGTGTTTTATTTATTTATTTATTTTATTTCATTTTGTTTTGTTTTGTTTTGTTTTTGTTTGTTTGTTTGTTTTTTTCTATAACTACTTATGTTCTTTGTATTTGCTTGTCTCCATTTTTGTTTGCCCTTAGTTCCTAGTATTGTCTTTTTTTGTTGATATATATCAGAAATGAGGCATGATACACACCCCACAGAAGTCTGTATCACTGACATGCACATGCTTCCTAATAAAAATATTTGAAACAAATATGTAACAGAATATATTTAGTAAAGTATGTGTGTGCTATAAATGTTTTTGCCCGGGGGCCGTGGGAACCTCAGGCTCCTCCCGGGACGCTCAGCTGTCACAGAGATGTGAACAAACTGTGTGGCTGTGCTGTGGGGGAGGAAGCAGCTTCTGCTGCTGGAGGGTCTACTCCCCTTATTGTCTGTCCCATAAAAACATCTGCTGTTGGGGGGAACAGTGGAAAAAAATGACGGTCTTAATAAAACTAGAATAAAAAAGGTCCAGACAGTGGGGAGAGCAAAACAGAAAGTCCTATACAGCACTTTTTTCTTTCTTTTTTTGTTAGAAAATTATTGTTTTGACTCTGTGGTGTTTCTTTCCACTGAACTAAACGTGGACTGGAGGAGGAGGGCCTCTTTGGAGAAATCAACATCCACAAACTCTCTGGTGTCTTGGGACGCTCTGTACTTTACGCACACATTACGCACAAAAGCTCCAAAGGAAAACAATAAATAATATATTCCTATGTGAACTTTAAATGTGAGAAAGTAAGAAAAAAAAAATTAGATAATCAGTCATACAATAGTCAACATTAGGCCTATGAGATACTAAATCAAAAATATGATATACTAAGTCAACATTTTTACATTTGACACAAGTATTTTCTTTTCCATCACGTTTTAAGTATTTCTCTTTTCTTTTCTATGGCTTCCATATAGCACTGAGGACATTTTTATTTAGTAATTTATTTGGGAATTTATGGATTTTATCAATGACACAAAAACTTACACATAGATAGTATACTACTTTAAATGTGTCTGTGGAGCTTAGTGACAAGTTTACTTTGTTTTTTTGTTGTTGTTTGTTTGTTTTTAAATGTGGACTATTCATGAAGGGAGGTTCAGGCAGTTTTTAATTGAGTTAATATTTGTCTTTTTCTCTCCACCACCACCTTCCTCCCAATGCTGGGTCAGAAAACAACCTTCATTTATACAGTACACAGTCACAATGTGCTCTTTCACCCTCTCTCTCTCTCATGCTAAAAGAGACTTTTCCTTTGACTCCACATGCAGACAGAAACCCTCTCTCCTCCACCATCTCCTCTCTGCCTGATCTCCACATGAACCCTCTGATCATCATCATCATCATCATCATCATCATGCTCCCTCTGAGGATCAGAAATAAGCCGGTTTCTGTTCCTCTTTATGTCCTTCACACTGAACCAGCTGAAGCATTACGACAGTTCAGCCAGTCTGAACATGAATCTGTGTGTCTGAGAGAGAAAACACAACTAAAGAGCTGAATGTGGAGTGTTTTTCTTACCGGGCAGAGGAGCTCCATGGAGCCGGTTGGTCGGTCAGCTCTTATTGTGTCGCCTGTCTGTCTGTCTGTCCTCCTCTCTCTGTCTCTCTGTGTGTCCGGCAGCCCGTGATGGATGAGATGAGACCGGGTCGGCAGCAGGACCGTGGCGCTCTACGCTCTGCAAAGAATGAAGCGAAGTCTCGCGATATTTGGGGAGAGAACAGCGACTCACTCTTCTACACACACACACACACACACACACACACACGTTTTTACAGGCCACACACTACACCACTCACACAAACACGCTGCATGGATTCAGGCTGTGAAACCATAAACCCGCCTATACGCCTACAGTATGGTTCCTAAAGTAAGGCCTCCGGACCCCCAGGCGGCCTCAGAGTGGGGCCACAAACACATCAAAAAGATGAAAAATAATAAATAAAACTATGGTAAATCAAAATGATTAGATACTTAATCATGTACTCTAATAGTCGACATTATGAGATAGTCAGCACAAAATTATGAGATACTAATCAAAATGATGATATAGGCCTACTAAATCAAGATTATGAGACTTTTTTTAAATTTATTTATTTATTTGTACATATATAAAACTGCACAAAAGCCAGTCAATGAAACAAAACAAGAAATGTGTCAGGAGAGGTCAAGAAGCCACAGGCTTATACAAAGGACTTCCCACCAACCCCAGGAGAAAAAAAAACAATAACAAAAAGGAAGAAAGATCTAAACTAACATAATTTTAAAAATACAACAAAAGTTAAAAAACAACAAGAAGTACACAAAATGTGCAGAAAAACCTTACCAAACAGTGGAAAACAATCCAATAAAAACAATGAAATACATACAAAAAACAGTACAGAAGAAAAGAAAATATATCTAAACATATCAAAAGATAATTAGACATCATTAATTAAATGTGATGATAATTTACTTTTAAAATGTTCTAAGGATAACGAGCTCTTGTTAACATGTATTTTTGGTGTTCCATATTTGTACACCATGATATCTGAGGGAGTACTGGCCATGTTCTGTTTTGTAAAAAAAGCAGGTGAAGATACTATGTTGTTATAATGTGAAAGTAAGTCAAAATTATTAGATATATAGTTACTTAGTCATATAATAGCCTAGTCCACATTAGATAAAAATTATGAGATAGTAAATCTATCTCTAAGACACTAAATTGCTATTATGAGAAAGTAGGTAAAAAAAAAAATCACATACTAAGTCAATATTATGAGACATTAAGTTTTTATTATGAGAAAGTAAATCTAAATGACTTACTAAAATTATGGTATAGGCCTACTAAATCAAGAATATGAGATTATTATGAGAGAGTAAATCTAAATGACTTACTAAAATTATGGTATAGGCCTACTAAATCAAGATTATGAGATTATTATGAGAGTAAATAAAAAATATTAGATACTTAGTCATATAAGAGTCAACATTATGAGATAGTAAACCAAAATTATGATATACTAAAAATTAAATTGGCATACTAAACCAAGATTTTGAGATTATATTGAGAAAGTAAGTCAAAATTATGACATACTTAGAGTCATATAATAGCTAACATTAGAATACAATTTATGAGATAGTAAATCAGGTTTATGAGATACTAAGTCAATAATATAAGATGTAAAGTTGTTATTATGAGAAAGTAAGAAAAAAATTATTAGATAATCAGTCATACAATAGTCAACATTAGGCCTATGAGATACTAAATCAAAAATATAATATACTAAGTCAATATTTTTACATTTGACACAAGTATTTTCTTTTCCATCACGTTTCAAGTATTTCTCTTTTCTTTTCTATGGCTTCCATATATATCACTGAGGACATTTTTATTTAGTAATTTATTTGTGAATTTATGGATTTTATCAACGACACAAAAACTTACACATAGATAGTATTTTATATATTTTAACTCAGTATGTTTACATTTGACAACTTTTGGGCCAACAAAATAATAAATAAGAGATGCTTCAGCCCTACTCCCCCTAAATTGTATTTCTGATCAAATATAAGTTAACTGAATAAATAAAATATGAAGAGAGATGAGAACTTCTCTTTGGTTTCTGGTCGAAACCTTCTGAGGGTGGTTTAGAGGGACTCATGACTTCAGTCTTACTAAAATCCTGGCTACGCTGCTAGTAAACAATAAATGATATACAACTTGGACATTTACTTCACAAATCCCCACAAAAAGTGCAGCCAAATATTATATGTATTATTTATAGCCTTACTTAAAGTTACGATGCTATAAAGTGTCAGGGAGTTAGTTGATTAAACCTGTTGGTTATTTTTAGTTTTGTGATGTTGCAAATGATTTTAAGGTGTTTCTCTTATGTTGCTCCTCGACTCCTCCATACATGTAGTAAACGAGCTGTACAAAATATCAAAAACACTTTCAATATCATACAGCACACAACGATAAAGTACAGCCTAAATAAAGTTGAATAAGGAGATATTTATTGCAGGTTTGTTGTACTGAAGTGCATTACACTACAGGTGTTTTCCATTTTTCTGGTAACTCGGTGTATATGCTTCTTTTCTGAACTTATTTTGTCAGTCATAAAAGTCTAAGCGAGGCGCCCCCCACGTTTGAATGAAGCGCTTCTCTTAATGAGTATTTATAACATCTGAGAGCTGATGGTTAAAATGACGGGGTGGCCGCTGTCTCCACATCAGAAGGAGCAGGCGGCTCAGCAGCAGTCTGCAGAGAGTTAAGACCACACGGATCCTGTTATTATAAAAAACAGTCAAACATTTCAGTGAAGACATTTAGCCCAGAAGGTAGAAAGTCTCAGACGGTGCCTCAACAAATTTATCAGATTTACAGTAAGTTTGACCCCCTCACTGAGGACCAGGTGGATCAATATTTGGATAAATCACTGCCACTTCAGTCTGATCAATCTGTGTTTAACACACAACGATGACATACTGCATGTGTCAACTGTAATTAAATATCATTTTGACATACAGTACTTGTACTTTACTTGAGTATCTATTCTTAAACTTATAGTTTTACATAAAACCTGACATGCTTATATGATATTACAACGGAGTATTTGGGCCACATTGAGGGGAAAAAAATCGGAGATTTAAAAAATAAAGTCATATATCACAAGAAAAAGTTGTAATTTATTGAGAAAAAAAGTCTAAAACTATTTCAAGAAAAAAAAGTTGTGATATTACGAGAATAAAATCTTAATATTTTGAGAATAAAGTAATAACTTTATTCATTTATAATATGAGAATAAAGACATATTTATTATAAAGTAGTAATTTTACTTGACTTATTTTAGAGGGGAAATAATATGTTGTATGATATGATGCAGTACTATAATACTAATCTACCCAGCAGTATACTAAGTATCTAAAATTGGCAGACTACAACATTAAAAAGCTCATACATGTATTTGTTAGTGATAAAAACAGAATAATATAACACTCTGAAAGGAGCCATTCTGCATAATGAGCACTTTTACTTTTAATACTTTATTTGGCTGATAATACTTCTGTACTTTTACTCAAGTAACATCTTAAATGAAGGACTTTCACTTGTAGAAGAGTATTTTTATTTTTACTTAAGTTAAGGATCTGAGTACTTGTTCCATGTGGCTGAAATGACTGATTTATAACCTCTCTTAATCCAGATAAAAGGCCTGTTGTAGATTTTAGATGAAGTCAAATGTTTCAGCGTCTTAAATTAGAGTCATGGCTCAGTTGGTAACTATGAAGGTACATTTGGGGACATTAGTTTTACACAAAGTTCCTACCTGCTAGATAATGTCTTCTATAAATAAGTAATTAGTTGACTGTTCTGTTCACCTTGTCACACATCACAGTGAACATCTGTACATACATCAGGTCATCAGGTTAATGAGGTAAAAGATCTCTGCAGCCTAGAGAGTCAACATATAGAGTGGAACAACACGGTCTGACCTCACATCTCCATTAGGGATTAACTAATGAACCTAAACGCTGCTGGCACATCAAGATCTAACTGTTTCCTGCGTGCTGCATCATTGGTTTGACTTGATAACTGTCTGTGACGCAAATGTTGAATATGAAACGCACACCTGTACTTTAATAATAGACATTTGATCAAGCTGCTAACCTGCTAGAAAACATCCTAACCAAAGTCTTCGGAACAGTCCATTTTTTCCTCACAAAAGAAATTATACTGTATTTTACTTTCCACAAGCAGATTAAATGACTTGTGAGTCATCATGGTAGGGACGGCTTGAAGACTTGTATGAAGACTTTCACCTCAATGACAGACCAGCTACCCAGAAAAGTAGACAGAAACCCATGATGTTGGCTGCATAACATCTTTCAGGACCACAAAATACACAGTAGATATGAAGCGGTGAGACATAAACTTATAAATATTTTGAACTGTGGTGAAAGATAGAAATATTAAAATCATCTGAGCAGAAAGAAAGGTCCCCTTGAGCACATTTTAGCTAGTTATTAGAAAAAAATCCCTGTGCAGTACACAACCTCTTTTTGTCCTTAAATGGATATTTGTATTGCTTCTTATATTTTGTTAATATATTTTATATATCCTGGTATATTTACTATATATTTTCTTTCTTTTATGGAGCCTCCCAGCAAAAGCATTTCACAAGATTGTACTTGTATAACCAGAGTGACAACAAACATCTTGAATCTTGAACTTAAGGCCTCAGTTAAACATAAAACTTCACTGCAGTGACCTCTAGTGGCAGCTGGGTGATGTGTCAGCAGCTCAGTTTTAGGCTGAAACACAGCTGAGCTTTTAACCGCAGCTTCTGTGAAGACAGTTATCCTTTTATGAAATGTGGTTTGTTTCAAACAATAAAGATTTATACTCATTTAATTCTAAACTACTAACAGAACCAAAGCGTCAAAGTCTTGAGACAAACTGACCGAGGGAGGAGGCTGGTCAGCACACACAGTATACTCCATCAGCTAGATGTATGCAAACAGGAGAGTTAAAGGCTACAGCAGCAATTTCTCTGTAATAAAAATGAACTGGTTGCAGTGGGCATTGAATATCTACATGCACATCATCTCTTCAATGCTTGTGTGTAGACTTCTAAGCTTAAAAAGTTGTCTTACCCCCTTAAAAATCAAGCAGGTCTTGCGACCCCCAGGTTGGGAACCAGTGCTTTAAAGTGTAATTTCATGAAGCCGTCATGTGAATTCTGTTCTTATACACACACAGAGGAGCAAGTCATCCATTGTTGTACAGTGATTGGTGCTTAGATTGTTATCTGAGCATAAATGTGAACATTTCACTGCTTATATAGATGACAAATGTGGTCAAGATATGCATTAATTTATCCAAGACATGAATATCTGATTTCCTTGAGTTATTGGATGCTCAACGGATCGTGGGTTTGTTTGTGAAAAATGACCATCAGTTTGCTAGAGCCGTCTTAAAATTGCTTATTTTGTCTGAGCGACAGTCCAAAGCCCAAAGATATTTCATTAAAAGGTGATTTAAAACAGCAAAAAGCAGCAATGTCACCTGACATTTGAGTGTATGTAAGGCTTTTTTGGTTGATAAATGACTGCAACTTTTTAATTTATTGTCAAAATGAATGGTCACGTCACTCAAGCTGAAATCAGGACTAGAGAGCGGATGATTCCCTCTACAATAAAGAACCGAACACTAAGACACAGTCAGGTAGTATTGTGTTTGGATGTTTATTTAAAGTTAATCCCACTGCACACCCCCTCCCTGTGTGAAAGCCTAGTCTGAAAGGAGGAGGATACAGGCCATTATAGCGCCACATCAGCACATTTACAACAAAGGCTACTTGTTTAGTCACACCACCTCCCCCCCCCACTGGTATGGCCCTCTGTGCTGCCCTGTGATGACACACTAGCATGGTGAGGCTAGTTCATAAAACAACCCCTGGAAAAAGGTCCAATAAGAGACGGGGCTGAGATTATAGAGTGAGTGACTCCAATTAATGAATAGAAAAAAGGAGGCAGTTTTACTAAATATCAAGTTCCACAGAGAGAAAAGAAATGGGCCGGATGATGGTGAGAGACAAAGAGAAAATACTAAATATCCTCTCTTGTCTACCGATGTGGCTGCTGATCCACAAGGCGTGCTTTGATGATGTCACTAAAGTTGAATGTTGAGGCTCGTGAACCCCAAAATTCACAGCGTGGTTGTCGTCCTCCAATCAATGACGCAGCTCCTCTCTCCTCCTTCCACACAAAAACGGATGGACTGTGAGGGAAAACAACAAGATAAATACAGATTGAGAATAAATCAGTGTGTATTTGTTATTAGCATAAACAGGGAAAGAGGGAATAACACACCGACAGTGGTTGTCAATCTTTAAGGCTATATTCATTATACAAGGCAGATGTAGGAATGTGACTAGTTTTTCCCTGATGTTGTAGAATAATTGTGTTTTGTTCCAAGTTTTTCTTACAGAGTACAAAGAACGAGAACAACTTGCATTCATCAAAATCAATAGCTTTACAAAGAATGAACGAGTTGGTACACAACAGTTATAAAATGCAGCCACTGTCCATTGAATAAACGGACATTTTCACTGAAAGACATGGTTGTTGATCAGCATCAGCAGTGTCAGTGCTTTGAGCAGCACATCCTAAAATACATCCACCTCCCATTGTATTGAGAAGGCGGCAGAATTCTCATCTCAAAACCTTGAGCACATAAAAATGAAACTATCTACATGGTCCGACACAACTAGGGAATAAATGAGAAAATATAGTTTTTTGTAATTTGGGTGATATGCAAGGGATAATACCGGTCATTGTTGTGAAAGAATCCCCGACGGGGCGATGCTGGCGGAGGGGTCACTCATCTTCCTGAAGAGGATTCCTTCACAACAATGACCCGCTAGCTGTACATTATCCCGCTTATTACACGGCTACTTACTGAAGAAATCAATATTTTGACACAAAAACGGTCCGCCAGAGTCCGACATCAGAGCTGCGCCCATAGCAACGGACTGTTATACATAGCAACGGTCTGATATAGAGAAATTGCAGACCGCAGAACACCGTGATTGGCCAATCAGAATAGAGTATTTAACACAGCCGTGTAATAAGAGTCTTTAACAGCACCTAAATATGCAGTTAAGACAGGATCAACCACCAACTGCAAACTACACAATGACACAAATGACAAAGTTTTTTCCAATAGAGTGCTACAGGAATGAGTCCTAAAACCTGGAAATGAGTTAGCATTTTAGCACTGACGATTCCCTCGCCTGGAAGTCAATGGGTTTCTGGTTAGATGCCTGAAATAAGGTCTGTGGTTAACACAAGCTTAAGAAATTTTAAACTTTTTGTCCTTCGACATAAAATAAGTTTGTAAATACCCCACTCGTGAATTTTGAAACCTTTAGGCGCTCATGCGACCGTAGTGTAGTTCGTCTATCGCCTAACGTTAGCTTTTACTTCTGGCGATTGCATTCATTTATGTTCATTTGTGAAGATTACCTTGCTGAACAAAACGTTTGACTATCATAAGGTCTTTTGCCACAGAGCTTATGTTCTGCAATAATCCAAAACCCAATGGAAAAATAAATCCCATTAGCTCTTTGTCGAGGGAACCAAGGTGATGCTAACTTCCTGGTTGGCCTCCAAAAATACATCATCCCTGGAGCACTCTATAAATCTGAATTGTGTGTTGGACATATCTAACTGTCTGTGTGTGAGTGTTACCTGCGTAGGGGACTACAGATCTCCAAGGGGAATGATTTCTTCGTTGATAAAAAACTCAATGGTCTCCTCCTCCCAGTCCTCCACATTGCTGTCCAGCTCATCACTGTCCACTCCTGGAGGACAGACAAACAAACATCAGTGATTGTATTAATTAAAGATAAAACACTGTGGAAGGAGGTAAAAGTTAAAGGTTCAGGGAGTAAAAAACATGAGAGGTCCCACCTCCTCTGAGCTCGAGGCGGATGCTCTTCTGTTCCAGATGGACCTGCTGTGCTGTCTCCCGGTAGCGACGGTAGTCGTCCATCATAGATCTGCGCTTGTCCACCAGCTCCTACTCACAAACACATAAAACAGAATAATGTTCAGGATTGTAAACATGCAGCTTGTATCACTTCTCTGAAATGATTTGTTTGTCTCTAATATGGAAACTACAATTATGCTACAAAGAGATTTAGAGAGCCTTTTAATCTCTTCACAAGAGACAACGATTATTGAATCACAACTTAAAATGTGCTTAAACACACAAACTTTAATGATACTGTATGTTAATACCATATTAACTGTTAATGAGGGAACAGAAAATACAGAAAGGGCCCAAATAGTTGTGCAATTCCCAACAAACTCTACTAAATAAAAAGGGTTAAGATGTAGATGTGAACTGCCGGGATCAGTTAAAGACATGAACAGGACAAACCTTAGAGGCCTTGGACTGGCTCAGACGATCCTTCTGCTCAAAGATCTTGGAGTATTTCTTAAGATCCTTCTTGATCGTCTGCAAGAGAAAGAGGGATATTTACTGTAAAGGAAGGTTCCACAGCCACAAATCAAAACATATGACATATACAATATAAAGTATGCGTTGCACCAGTACACAGGATGTTGTAGTTGTGAGCCTCAGATCAGAGTTAGAATCAGGAGCCGCAGTGCAGCTCTCATACGAGGTGTCAGAAAAGTAATTTAGTTTGTCATCACCGGCTCTTCTCACACGCACAGATACGGTATGTATACCGTATAGATAAAATGGTACCTTGGTCTGCTCTATGCCGAGCAGGGTAAGAGGTCTGGGTCTCCAGAGCAGCTGACAGAAGCGGTCCTTGTTGTTCTTCTGAAGAAGACGGCCTTGGAACGTCCACAGCCAGTATGCATTGTCCACCTAGACACGCATAGAAAAAAAGGTGAAGGAAAAGGATGTGAGTGCAAGTTCAGTATGAATTTCCACCCATCAACGGTGAATTGATCTGGCAGGAAGGGGAAAGACAAGTATTTCTGGCGTGACGCAGCAGCACGAACCTTGTGGCTCCACCAGGAGACGGAGGTGACGACATAGCGACCGGTCGGGTCCCACTCTACATCAGAGGCCATGTAGTGCTCTGCTATGTTCATCATGGTGCAGTCCGACGTGTCAACAAAGGCAAGAGCTCCGTTCATACTGCACAAGCACAGAATAAGATAAGATTATACACACGCAAGACAACTTTTATAAAAACTGACACACACAATGCAAATATATAACACTGTGAGCCTCAGAACAGAGTTAGAATCAGGAGCTTAGCTCTCATACGAGGTGTCAGAAAAGTTATTTAGTTTGTCATCAGTGGCTTTGTGTTTCTGTCACTCACACACACACACACACAGATTTAACTGACCTCCTGAGTCCAGCCAGCACCAGGAACTGTCCCTGGGGGCTCCAGAAGATGCTGTTGGCCTGCTGCTTGTCGAACGTCTCTGCAGAAAAAAGGACAAAGTGTCACATTCAGTGGAGGTTTATGGTGCATCCTAGACTGTGGCTACATCCACACTGATAAATGTTTGTTTTAAAACGGATAACTTTTGCTACGTCTATGCCTAGTGTCAACACTACTCCGGCGTTTTCGAGACCCTAAAACAGAGACGTTTGAAAACGATGACGCAGACACCCACTTGGTTGGGTCTTATAAGTCATGATGTGTCCTTCCCTGATTCGTCACGCCCCTATCACGTGACACTTTTACGGAAGAAAACAAATGACATCAGCGACTGACGGACTACAAGTGTTTGATTCAACACGGATAACAAATTACAGGCGTTGTTGACATTGTTGTCTATGCTAGCAGATGTTGTGCAGTTAATTCTGCATTTTATAATGCTACTACTGCCTGCAGGAGGCAAGCTATTATTCAAGCGATTTGCTAACAGTGTGTCCAGCGGAGTTATAGGCACGATTTGCGTCATTGAGGACGGCGATGGACGTAACACGGAGGACTTTCCTTTTGTTTAGTTCACAAAGAAGCTGTAAACAAACAAAGCATACATGCTGCTCTCCAATACGAAAGGGACTTCCAACCACCCGTAAAGAGCTATGAGTGTGACAACAGACAACGAAACTGATGGAAACGAGTGACACGTGTGTTGACCAAACTTCTGTACCCATGATGTAGTAAATCTTTGATTTGTAACTGTTCATTTTTAAAGTAAATTTGATGTGCGCGAGAGGGATACAGCAAGACCTAAGTTGGGCAGTAGCAACAGTAGCAGCCTTGTAACTGCCTTTGTTTTCCACTAAATTTGTCTCTGTTTGAGTGGGAAAGATAGAGGAAGACCTTAAGTATCAAACAAGTTTTATTATAAGAAGTACAATAGGCTACTCCGATGTATTTTCTGTAACTAAGCAACCAACCGCAGAATGGTCATGTGATATGCGTTTTCAGGCGTGTTAGTGTGGACGGAGATTATTTCTGAAACGGTGCAAAAACGAAAACGTATTAGTGTGGATGTCGCCTGGGCAATATAGTGTCAATATGACAGTTAGCACGTCTGTCCGATCTACTCACTTATGAGCTCGATCTTGCCGTTGTTTTTGACATGATAGAAGGAGACGTTGATTCTGGGAGACTCTCCGTGGAGAACAGCGAACTTGCTGCCGTTGGGCTCCCATGCAAACGCTATGATGCTTTCTGGAAAGACAGAAACACAAAAAAACAATAAATCAGGATTTTTTTCCCCATTGGAAACAATCAGCGTCACTTTGTGTGTTTAATATGTTCTTACCCTTCATCTCCTGCACATCAACAGGAACCTGCTTCTCTCTCATGCGGAAGATTTCAAAGTTGGTGACGACACCCTGAAAAAGATTGGAAAATAAATTTAGCATTTGATTCATTTTTTTAACCAGTGAGGTCTCAGATGTTTCTCCTCTTTCTCTCCACCTGTGTTCCTTTAGGAGTCCTGTCCACTTTCACACACAGGTAATCTCCGTTCCTCTGCCAGTGCAGTTTGCAGTCGACAACGTTGAAGAGGTTGCGAACACGGATCTCCTGACGGGAAGGCAGCTGCATCAGCGTCACTCTGGCTGGGATATCTTTGTCCTCAGGTACCCAGAATGCTATGATGTTGTCACCAGGAGACCAGGAGAAGTCCCTGAAGATACAAAAACACACAGATTATTGTCAATATCTCACAATTTAAAAGAATGTAATTACAAGAAACAAATCATAAATAAACATCAAGCCTCTTACTTGATCCCGGTAATCTTGAGACTCTTCTTGTCGAGCAAGCCCATAGACTGAAAGGAGCAGAAACATTGCGTTAATGTCACTTTCACAATAAAAATACAACTAAATGTTTTTGTAAGTGTACTTACAGGAGCCTCATAGATGCTCAGCGTGTCTGCGGTCATCCTGGCAAAGAACTTCCCATCGTGGCTCCATCTGAGAACAAATATTCTCCATTATAATACATTCAAATCACTGCAGGAGCAACAGATGTGAAAGCAGCATTGAAGTAAATGAGATTTTGACAATGAGAGAGAGAAACTGACTTGAATATGGGCCAGTGTGCAGAGCTCTCGCAGTGGAAACCTCTCTTCTTATGTCCGGTCAGAATGTCCCAGATGATGATGGCCTGTGGGTCCTCCTTGGTGTCCATCAGTGGACTGAAGGTCACCACGTACCTGGAAGGCATCACAACCACACATGGAGCTTCAGACGGCTCAGAAACAGCGCTATTGAATAATCCATCATTCATTATTAATAACTTAAGCTTGTCAATTTAATACATTTGAACCAGGACCGTCTGTATTTGGATCAAGAAGCGTATGAAAAACAAGGTGTCCGATTATATTCCATTGGTTTTCTTTCTCAATAAAGATTTTTTTTTCACACTGATGTAGCTGCATGCTACATAAAGGCATAAAGGGCTGCCCCCTCTTAGTCGACTAATCAGTTATTTTGGTCTAAGATTTCTTTAGTCGATTGGTCATTTTTTTCATGCTGAACGACTTATTTCCAAGAAACTTATGAGCAGATCTCATTAGATTTAAAGTTGTGCATTTGTGTTATTCTTTGTGGAGAAACTCAGTTTTACAGATCTGTCGATTAACTCAACTAATAGATTAGTCAACAAAAATCATATGAGTGTTAGACAACTCAGAATTTTTTTGGTCAAGGACAGCCCTAAAACCCATTTGTACATGTCTCTGCTGCATTAAAATCAAAAATTAAAATCAGACTTATGTGAATTTAGCTAAAAATCTACATTTCTCTTTTCAGTGTGAACCATATTTATCTAATTTTACGGGAAAAAATTCACCATAATCATCAAATATTAAAATATTGTCTAAAATGATATAGTGTGCGAACTGAACAGCTCAGGGAAGTGAGAGGGGGACTATTTTTCTGTGCATTTCTTCTGTGAATGCCACAGAAGAAGAATTTTGTCACATTTCATCCTTATTAAAGATTTAAAGATTCAACCAGCTGCATTAGAATGATATCATCTCTTACATTTCAAACAGAGCATCAGTTCACATCCTATATACACACACACACACAAAGTAAAAGCACTTCATCAGGTAATGACTAATGCTACTAATGCTGTCAATAAGTAGTGCTAAACAGTAACATTGATTACCTCTCACACGGTGAGAAGTCGATGAGGGACACACCCTGATGGCTGAACCTCTGAATCTGTTTGAACTTCTCGCCGCCCCACAATGCAATGCCACGTTGGTGGAAGGTGGCCAGGTAGGTGCCTTTAGGAGACCAGCGCACGTACGTCTCCGTCCATCGCTGCATCAAGACACAAAAACATTATCAGTCTGCAAGCCAAACACTATGACCCCCATTAACCCTGCATTTCAAAGTGTGATCAACTACTTACTGCTCTCTCTTCAGCTGTGATTGGCTCCTTAGCGTCGTTAGCGAAAATGGCGGTCCTCTCTCCGGCTTCATAGATCACACTGTACTGGTCACGGCAGTCTGCTTCCTCAGTCCAGTGGCGCATATTACCCTGAAAAGACAGATATTTTGGCATATTTATTTATTCTGTTGATATTTGGTGGCCAACTTCAAAGGATTACGTAGGGGCAAAACATCATATTTTTGCTAGTGCAAAAAAAGCCTACATAGTACACTACTTATGATTAGTAAGAAGAAGTATTTACGAAAAGAACCACTCACAAAATCTTTGAAAGGCTGCTTCTCTGGAGTTTCCCACTCATCACTGATGTTCATGTACCTGGAGAAATAAGCAAACAGAATGAATCTACTTGTCTCACACATATCTGCCGTCACATTTGCTGCATCTCTTATATCAGACATTGCACACTTACTTGTCAAAGTCAGTGAAGAGGTTGACTCTGAATGTATGTTGTTTGTCGAGTTTGTAACCATCTGCGTTCTTTACCGCCTCGAGGGCCTGGGTAGGACCGCCATACTCCAAGAATATGTACCTGCGTGAAATATGGGCCTGTTTTACATCTTGAATTCAACATTAAAGTAAGTATACAGCCATAACAGAGTAGACAGCAATTCACATACCCTTTGGTCAAGCCATCAGCCTCTGGATAGAACTCAGTGGTGATCTTCCCAAATTTGGAGAAAATCTTGTGTATGACGTTCTTGAGTTTCTCCAAACGCTCCGGGCCCACCTGAGGGACGTTGTCCACCACCACCACCGAGTCTATGCCGTCAGCCTCCAGAGGCTTCTCCTTCAGGATGTCATCGAGGAGCTCTGAGGAGAAGAGGAAGAAGGGTGGGGAGATCAGGGAGGGAAATAGTCCTGTTAGTAGGGCTGACCTGAATGCTTCAAAACGTCAACCATTGCCATGGTAATCCATCTCTAATCAGTATTCAAATGCTTCGTTTTTGATTGTGTTTTTTTTAATAAGCATTTAATAATAAAGTTTAAGTATAAATCCCCAAATAGCCCATGAAATAAGGAATAATTCCACAACATTATTCAACGTTAATGCTCATTAGTTATTCTCAGCAGATATCGCTGTTTGTTGAGTGTAGAGGTGCGTGTGTATGTACAGTAGTGCGGCAGGGGCACTGAAACGGTGGAGATGGAGACAGACAGGCAGAAGAACATGTCAGCCTGCTGCGCCGCGCTGCCAAGCTTCAAATACCTTCTAATATTTGTCACCGAAGCTTTGAAGACCCAAAAAAATGGTATTCGGGAAAGCCCTAAATGTTAGTCATGTATCTTTTATTATGATTTTGCCTTCATTGGACAGTGACGGAGTAAAATATAGACAAGAGACAAAAGAGAGGGTAACAAAGGTCCACAGCTGGAATCGAATCAGGGATGTAGCAAGTAAATGGTATGATATACCACCAGGATGCCTCACTAGTCAGATTATTCTAAAGCCCCAGTTGGCAGGTAAAAAAGTGGTACACTATGAGGTATTTATTTGTTTTGTCTTATCTTTATTTTATTTGTTTTCTTTGTTAGATATGTGAAATACATGAAATGTCATGTCTCTCTTTCTTTGAAAACTGTGGAAATTCTGACTAAACATTTCATTGTATAATTTATCAATTTTGTTAGTCTGTCTGTATGTGTATATGTGTATATATGTAAAATTCAATAAACAATATTGTTTAAAAAAATAAAGGTGGTACATTATGAAAATAGTAAATAACTTGAATTATCTAACTTTTGCAAAATGCAACTACACTCTGATGTCAGTTTACTAGGTACACCAAGCTTAAACTAATGCAATCTAATGTTTTAGAGACGTGTTAATCCAACTTTATGGTGATTTTGGAAGCTGTAGTTTGCTGTTGAATAGTATTATTTTACACAGAGAGATGTTTCTAATGTTTAGCCTACCCTAATTGATATAAATGGGGTGGATAAAATATTAACAAACTGCTCTCGGTAATGCAATGTTATTCAAAAGCACCACACCCTCCAAAATGCTCATTCTTATTGTTTGTTTGTTTTTAGTTATGTGTGTTTTTCTGTTTTTTTAGTTGTTTGTTTAACTATTCTTTCTTTTTGTTATTATTATTGTTATTTCTTTTCTTGGTTTTGTTTTGTTTTTTAATGTTGAGGTTGTTTTCTCTATAGTGTACTTGATGGGTTTGTCTGTAAGCTCATCTACCTAAAAGTTGGTTTATAGACTGTTGTAATTACGAACAGTGGATTGAATATATGAAAACAGCCTTGAAAAAAAGGGAAAAAATAAAGTATATAAAAAAAATGATTATTCAGTTGAACAGATCTCTAAAAAACTGAACATCATACATTTCACATAGGGAGATTTTTAGTACAGATGTATTAGTCTTCATTGATTTCAGCTAGATCACCCCCTAAAGTTGTCAGCTCAGTGTATAAGAATTACTCATTAACTGATGTCTCATTTGTACACGTTTTATTTGCAGACATGAGGAGGCATTGTGGCCCAAACTCCCGTCCAGCCTGCTTCAGGATTACACTAATGTGAGAGCTATCTCCTAATACCTGCAGCTTCATGCAAACCACCACAGACTGCAGCTTTACAGTAGTGGTCTTAGGCCTTTAATGATCCAATCAAACAGCTGTTACAAAATGTTTTAATCATTAATCATTAATCATCTTCGCCTCTGTACTCAAATTGATCTGAATTTCCCCAAAATGCCAGAGACACAAGGCCTCAGTGAGCAGTCTGGGTCTGGATGAGGTTTCAATGGGCGTTAAGTGAAATGTTAGCAGATGTTGGAGATAATGTTATGTTAAAGGACTATATATTAGTTTTATTCTTGGTAATTAAACCCTCAGCGTTTAGCTACACGTTAAAGGTCTGAAAGGCAGCTTTATAAAGAGAGCTAGCTATCTTTGTAGCATCTGTAGCACCGTTATAGTGCAGCTCTTAGCTAACTGATTAGCTAACTAGGCCCTAAAGCCTGGGTGTTTCCTGCTCCGCTCACCATCCTCCTCGACGTCGTCCTCGTAGTCCTCCGGGTCGCTGAAGGACGGCTCCTCCTCGTCGTACTCGGGGTCGTCCACCATGTCTACCGTGTCTTGCATTTATTAAAGCGAACTAACGAGACGGATTTCTCGCCACTACAGGAGCAGAATCACAGATAGATGATGTTAAAGAGGCTGACGGTCCTCGGCCGGTGCGGCACCATGTGCGGGTCGGAGTGAAAATGGACGATGAGACGGAAACACGTCACAGGAACTGGTTCGGAGTAGTGATGTGTCGGTCGCGAACGAGTCGAGTCTTTGAACCGGCTCTTTTAAGTGAACGATAAGAGCCGGCTTTTTTTTTTCAATATTATATTTATTGTTTTTTTTTTTTCATTTTGAAACAACAGAACAAACATTCACAAACGTCCCCAATAATAACATTCTCGGTACAAAGAAACTTAATAAACCTAATATTAATATAAAATAAGCCAGTATAGATACAGGAAAAACATATATACAAAAAATAGATATACAAGTAAAAAAAATATACACAAGTAAAAGAAATAAAATTTAAAACAATAAAATAAAATAAAATCTATTTATATATACACATATATAATGTATACATATATACATACATACACATATACGCACACGCAGTATATACACATACAAAAACACATATACATATAATCAATTAAAAAAATCTGTGTACAATTCAGTCATCATTCTATTCTATCTCCCTATTCACCACCGTCCTGCTCCAAAATGATACAAATTATAAGCTACCTTGGAGTGTCGGTGGTATCACCAATCCCTATCCGATCACAGGGATCTACAGTCAGGCCGCACATTAATTATTTTTTTAGCAACAAGATGGACTGATGGATGAAAGCGTTCTTTAGCCTGATGCGATTAAATGTAGGGACTCTGAATCGCCTCTTAGAGGGCAGAAGTTGATATTCCCCATTTAAAACATGTAAGGGATCAGAAGAGATGCTGTTGGCCAGTCTGAGCATACTCTTGTTGTAAGTGGCTTGAAAGGAGGCTGCCACAGGTTGGCCAATGATCTTCGCGCAGATTTTGATTTGGCTATAAAGTTTAGTTTTAAGTTTTACAGATATACTACTGAACCAGGCTGTGCTGCAGTACAACAGGACACTCTGAGTCACTGAACTGAAAAATAGAAAAATAATCTGGCTACTGGCTCCAAATGATCTGAGTCTGCGAAGAAAGTAAAAGGATGATCTTCTCCGCGCCACAGGCACTCCAGTCAATGCACTGACTGTGACTGAATGTTGTGTTAATGACGTCAGTGCGACCAATCAGGTGATGACAAACAAGGACCATGTCATCAAGCAGGTACAGAGCAGGAGGAAGAGGAGGAGAGAAAGAGAGAGAGGAGTGCGGTGCGCGGAAACGAAGCAGAATGTAAAATTATGGTATTCTCTAAATTATAAGGTTTAGTATAATCATATTGAATAATTTAAGTGATATATGTGCACACATACTAATCATAGGTCAAAACAGCGCTAAATTTGGCTGAATTATAAAAAGGCAGAAGTGGTAAAATGAAGAGCCGTTTGGGAGCCGAAAGAGCCGGCTCTTCTTTGGTGAGCTGAGTCAAATGATCTCGCTCACTAAAAAGAGCCTGAATTCCCATCACTGGTTCGGAGGGGAAGCCACGCGCACCGGTAGATCCGAAACAGTTTCCCGCGAGATGGACGTTTAGCAAAACTACAAGGGAAAACGACATTGTTGTTGTTATGTTAGCTAGCTAGCTGTATTTACAGAGAGGTGAGTCGATGTTAGCTTAGCTATGTGTGCTTCAACGTAACGTTAACTATATTACCTGTAAAGTTATCAGCCATACACACAGACAGACAGACAGACAGGTGAGTAGTATCAGGATGGACAGAGAGTGTGTGTCTCTGCTGCCCGGTGTGTGTGAGGTGCTGGCGGACTCAGGGAGGTCTCTGCCTGATGACACCAGCCTGGAGAAGCTGCTGGACTGGTTCACAGGGCTCACAGAGACTGGTCAGTATACTGGGAGAGTTTCTGTCATTATTCATGTCTTCTTCTCCTCTTCCTGGTTTCCTTTCTATAGCTAGATGTGAAGTTAATTGGAGACAGTTTAGTTACCACATGTACTACTTTACAGCTTCCAGCTTCACAGTGTGGCAATTCATTTGTGGTGATTTGATTATTTGCCACTTTGTTTGGGAACATACATCACTAAAGCACCATATTAAAGGGACTGTTTGTAAGGATCTGAAATGCTTGTTAACAGCGACACCTGTGGCCGTTAAGTCAACGAAAGTCAGCGTCCTGTTGCTCGCACTCGCTCTACATAGACGTGAACGAGCATCGCTCAAAACAGTGAGGCGACACACGTCAGCTAAAACCACAATATCACTCTATATTTCACCTGCTTGGCAGTAATGTTAGCTGACCAGACGGAGGTCTCTCCATGAATCAATGCTGATCCTGGTGTTGGTTTTTCCTGCCTCAGCCTCCCGACCATGGTCGGAGGGAACAGGGGAGACACCGGAGTTTTGGTCGGAGACGATAACGTTTCTCGCTGTGGAGCCCCGTCACTTCACAAGACACGGGAAACCTCTGTTGGTCTGGAGGAGCTGCAGCATTTATCTCTGCACAAACGTCCACTGTACATTTACTAGATATTCTCAGAGCTAAACTAACTCTTCTGCAGTGTGTAGTGTGCGCGCATGCACGTGAGCGTGGGGCGAAATAGCAAGAACGAGCGCGGTGTGTGAGTGAAGGCAGGCAGGCAGAGGAGCAGAGTGCAGCAGAGACTCCAAACCACGGCCCTGGCCCACCTAAATGGAACAGGGCCATAATTTATGTTATTAATTAGACCTCTGTTTACGCTGCAATGACATGTCAAAACGGCTGCTGTGAAAAGGGCCTATAGTGAAAAATGCCACAATCACAATTTTCCAGAGTCCAAGGTCGGCAGCACATTCATATTGCTCTTTCCAACAGTCCAAAATGTAAAGATATTCAGTAGAATATCATATTGGACTAATGTGAAGTCTGGTCAAAGCAAAATGCACAAAGAGTGATGGGTACAGGGGGATCAGCCTTGAATGGATAGATGGATATTAGATCTGTACCACTGTCTCATGTCCACCTTTTCTCCTGCTGAAGGAGGATCTCTGCTGGAGGCCTGCCCATGTCTGCTGGAGTTCATATCCACTGTGGTTCACAACACCGCTTCGGACCCCGGTGTCCTCTCCTTCACGCTCAGACTCACCGGCTTATTGGCTGCCGCCGAGGACGGCTTCAAAATGCTTCAGGTAGAGTTAATGACACCTTGTACTTTTACTAAAGCGTTACAAACAGTTTCTGACTTTTGTTATGTTTCCCCCCTGCAGGAACGCTCTGTCCTGAACCAGGTCTTCAACCTTCAGCGCTGGCAAGAAGCAGGACTCTGGGAGGATCCCTGTTTACGGATCGGCTGGATCCAGGGCTTAAGGAGCATGCTGCAGCACCCAAAGGCTCTCAGTTTCTTTGTACAATCAGGTGACTCTTCATGTAGGAAATGAGACCATCTCTCCTTATATCTTGTATATTATAAAAGACAGTTTGATGAGAGGGAGACAGGCAATAATTAGGATTTATTTAATCACTTGATAACTGAAATCTGTTTACGTCTCTTTCCAGATTTCATCGTCCCGCTCCTACAACTCCAGACAGACACGAGTCTATTCGTTGCCTCAGCCGCCAATCAAATGCTCGCCCACATCCTGCTCTTCTGTCAGCCAGTCTCGTCTGCAGGATGTAACGGCGTAGATAAGAAAGAAGACGGGAGGACGCATACCGGCGCAGAGTACACTGCTGTTGTCACGGCGATCTCAGAGTACCTCAAGGAGTCGCTGGTTCCCAAAGAAAACACAAAGCTCGGTCAGAGTCTGCCGATGCTCAGACTGCTGGCCCTGCTCCTGGACCAGGCCGGGCCTCGTCTCCAGAACGACCTACTGCAGACAGTCGCAGACTCTCTGGAGGAACTGGTGACGGCAGGCTGCAGTCAGCTCACGCTGCCTCTGATGGACATCATCCTGGCTGCATGCAGGTAGACTGGCTCTCTCATATGAACACAAACACCTGCTGTATAAATATAATGTAAAAATGCACTGAATTGATTGCAAAAGAAAATTATTTTATACAACAAATAGAGCTGTCCTCAACCAAGATAATTCTTAGTCAGCTAACACTCAAACGATTTTGTCGACTGATTAATTCGTTGATTTAATCGACAGATCTGTGAAACTGAGTTTCTCCACAAAGAATCACACAAAAGTTAAATCTTATGTTTACCAGAGATGTGCTCATACATTTCTTGGAAATAAGTAATTCAACATGAAAACATAAAAAATGATTAATCGACTAAAGAAATCTTAGTCGACTAAGACCAAAATGACTGATTAGTCGACTAAGAGGGGGGTAGCTCTAACAACAGTTGGCACCCTATACACGTATAATGAGTGGCTTCAGTGTTAAACAATGTCCATGTTTGTCTGCAGCAGCTCCGGCGCTGATGAACGCGCCTCAGACCAACGCGTCACCCGTCTTCTATCGGCCATGTTGAACATTAACAAACCCGCTGACCTCATTCATGCTGCAGCTGCTTTCCTTCGCAGAGGTCGACAGTAAGCATCTGTTCACTCTCACACAGAATGTGGCATCACCGTCACCACAAGCTCAGTTTGTTTTCAGACATCAAGTAGTTCAAGTAGTATGAGTAGTATAACTCCACCTGTATATGTAATTTATTCTTTATAATACTCTTATACAACATTTTTTTATACAATATTTCATCAGTATGCAACATATACTTAACTCTTATTCATCAGAATATAACATATGTCTATCCTTTGCACCTTAACTGCAATCTGTATATATGTATATACACCACATATATCCTTATTTGTATATATTGTCTTAATCAGCACTTTACTAGTTCGCACTCTGGTTAGATGCAAAACTGCATTTCGTTGTACTTGTACAGTACTTGTACTATGTGCAATGACAATAAAGTTGAATCTAATCTAATCTAATCTAGAAAACTAGTATTAATTTACCCATGGGTGCTGTTTTTTTTATTCTTCTTCTGTGTTTCTGTCCAGTGATAAGGTCCACTCAGCCCGGGCCGTGAGAATACTACTGCTACCCCTCCACATTATGACTGGTCAGACTCTACTGGGCACAAACACCACTGGTAAAACACACAGATAAAAAACAATGAAAACAAAACGGTCTATTTAAGCATCTTTATAACTAAATATATTTTTGTTCCTGCAGCAGACGAGAATCGGTTTCGAGTGGTTGAGCAGCTGAAGAGTAAAACCTCCTGCATCTCTATGATCTGTGTCTGTCTGACAAACACACCACACATCACGCTCATGGTGAGGCTGTAAAGAAAGAAAACATAGGAGGCTGTATTCTTTATGTGAAGCAGATTAACATCACTGCCTCTCTCTCTCTCTGTTTCCCTCTCAGCCTCCTGGCGTCCTCCCCTGTCCTCCAGTTTTGATTATCACTGCAGTTCTGTCATTATTAAGGATCTGCAGTGGTATCTCCTCCTCTTCATCCACTGGTTGCAGTGATGTTTGCAGGAACCTAATCGGCAGTGGCAAAGTTCAGAAAAGTGCCCTCGAGGCTCTGACGGCTCTCAACAGCAGCCCAGGTAACACGGAGTGTTTTTGTGGGACGATCCAAATACAAATAATGTTTTCTTTCCTTTTACTAACCAGCTTTACTTCAGCTTGAGGGAAAACTTTATTGGAAAGACATAATCTACTTTATGTTAATCAAGCACCTCAAGTAAACACTGGAAACATGCAGCAGAACAATACAGAAGATCATGTACATTTTTTTAACAATTTGTAGGATTCTCCAACAAAAGAGAAGAAAGTCAGATAAAATGTCATCATATACTGACACAAAAACAAATGCAACAGTATAATTAACATTATGATACATGTGTTTTCACACACAAGTGTTTTTCAGGATGAAATATTTAGCACGTATCCTTCATCTTGTGTGTTTCAGGAGCTAAGGAGAAGATCAGCGAGGTGTTCACAGTTCTGATACAATATCTGGACAATCCTGATTCTGACCCCACTGTAAGTTTTGTGTTTCCTGTCTATGCATACTGGAATATAACTTCTTTTACTACTATAACTGGGGAGCAGCGACTTAGAAGAAGACATCATCCCTCACTGTCTTAACCTACCTATTTAAAGAGATTATTTGGGGGAAAAATGTTATAGTATTTCAATTTTTTTTAGAAAAAGTTGCAAATTCAAGAAAAAGTAATAATATTACGAAAACAAGTCGTAATAATTCAGTTAAATAATTTTGTTTGTTGCCGTTTTAGAGCTTTTCAAAACTTCTACTATTACAATGTAATTAGATGTGTCTTTTCCATACTGAGGTACACATTCTGTATAGAGGATATATATTGTTGTAGTGGTGTTGTGTAGTTGGGTGTTGCAAAATAGCTTTCACTATAAACACTATGATGCATAGCATCGGATAGCTGATTTCAGTTTGTCTATGTATTTTGTATCTGTCCCTACCAAATAAACCATGAATAAATGTCTATATATACTGTAAAAGCTGAAATGGTTAGTAATCGATGGACAGAAAATTAGTCGGCAAATATTTTGATAAAAAAACGTATTGTTTCAGTGTTTTTTCTAGGAATATTATTATTAACATTCATTGGTTTCCAGCATCTCAAATATATGAATTGGAATTTTTTTCCCTCTGTTTTATATCAGTGAGAATTGAATATCATTTTGGTTTTGGAGTGTTGGTCGGACAAAACAAGCATCTCTAGACATCACGTTGGGTTCTGACAGATTATGATGGGTCGACATAAATGATTAATCAAGTAATTAATCAGCCGATGAATTGATATTGTAAAATAAGATAATCGTTAGCTGTGGCTTTATAGTAGTATATACACAGATATGCTTGCGCTGTGTGTGTCACCACACGGATTTGAGCATTTTCCAGGGATGGGAAGTAAAGAACGGGCAGACAGGCATGTATGTTTTGGCTTTTTGGTTGTCTCTCTGGTTACATGAGCGTCTCTAGCCACTGAACAAAGGTTATTAACTTAAGCTAAAAGGATCTGCACATCATTATCTGCCTCACATTGTTCTCTATCATTGAAATGACCGTCTGTGTTTCTTAGGTTCTCCACAAGTCCTACCAGGCCTTAGTAAAGTGGATGAGTGTGTGCACAGACCTGCACTTTATAACAGAGCAGCTGAGGCAAGGTAACGTTCACCAGCAGCCTCTTGAATACTTGTGGCTATAATCAGGAATGTGTCACTGAAATTAAATGTATGTGTATCCATATGTTTTAGATTTCGTGGAGGTAGTGAAGAAGCGTGTGTGTGACATGCATTGGGAGACGAGAGACTCGACGGTGGAGTTTCTGGGACACCTGGCAGGCGTGCGTGTCTCCATGAAATCAGCCGAGGAGGTGTGTGACGCGTCTGAGGCTCTGCTGGGCGGCTGCTTTACCATTCCCCTGCTGAAGGAGGCGCTCAAGGATACAGAGAGTTATGTGAGAGCCAGCGCCGTCTCTGCACTGGCAAAGACACTGACACACAGCTGGCAACAGGGGGCAGCGCTCACCCAGGAGGAGGTAAGTGTTTTACATTTGTCTCTGATGGGGAACAACTGTGGTGTTGTGTCAGATTTTGGATGTTTTAACAGAAGCTGCTACTTTCTTTGAACCAAGAGAAGTTAGGATCAACATTTAGGCCCACATTACAGTATTTTGTACGTTTTGGTTGTGTCCAACTCTCCACACATACTGGGTTGTCATATTTTCAATTTTTCAGTACATACAAAGCAGCTTTCCTCCACCTCCGCCACATCACCCGAGTTCACCCGTTTCTAACGTAGTCAAATGCAGAAATCCTCATTCTCAGGCCTCCCTCCTAACATTAAAAAACTACAAAGTAGTCCGAAATGCAGCTGCTAGAATTCTTACTAAACCGAAATATTTGAACACATAACACAGATTCTGTCCTAGGGATGGGTAGGGATGCACCAATTCAACCTTTTCTGTCCCAATAGTGACACCTGGGTTTTGGGTCGGTACTGAGTACCGTTCTGATACCAGTGTTTAATTAATAAGCTGTAGGCCTCACTGTGTGGAAGTGACTGGGATCATTCTTTTATGTATAAGGCAACATCAGGCTTGACTTAAACATTGCTTTCCTAACTTTGTAAAACAAAATGTAATAAATACTCAATTCAATTCAATTCAAAACCTTTATTTAGTCTTGAAAATCATTGAGGTTTCGTTCATTTCCAATGATGACGAGAAATACACAGAGTTAAACAAATCAAAACAAAACAAAGAAGGAAAATACTCAGTAAAAACAATTGCACATTGAGGTGAATTGGTTTGAAATCATCGTCTTGAATTGTCCAGGCGTAGTGAGAGTGTCGATTTTGAGAATGTGTTGCAGATAATTCCATGTGTTTAATAAATACATAGATATAAATGTATTAACAGGAATTAAAGTTACAGTATATAAAGTTTATAGTATATAAACATAGAATTGAATTGAATAGATCGGCCCCATTGTCACCAATACCCGATCCAGTTATTTGAGTTAATATCGGCCCGATATCCAATCTAGTATCGGTGCATTCCTAGGGATGGGAATCGAGAACCAGTTCCAGTTGAGAACCGCTTCCATATTATCCGATCCATCTGAATTGTCGGTCGATGCTTGAAACTTGAAACTTGACTGTTATTGAAAAACTTCTGCGTCCTTCCAGACTGATATCGTGAGCCGACTACTCGAGATCCTCTCTCAGGACACAGAGGGATTCCCCAGGAGGGCCGTTGTACAATACTTCATCTCCTGGTTCTCTTCACGCTCGTCATCCTCCTCCTCCTCCTCCTCCTCCTCCTCCTCCTCCTCCTCCTCCGCCTCGCTCATGATGCAGTGCGTGCGCTCCGTCCTCTCACAAGGCAGCGCAGATCTGGACTGGGAGGTCAAAGTTCACACGCTGGAGCTGGCTGAGCTGCTGCTGGACGAAGCCTTTTCAGGTCACCAGGGTTACAGGAAGGGCTCCGACGCACATCGTGCCCTGCCGCACCCTTATGGTGTGGTTTCTGAGCAAGCTTACACACTTCACACTCACACCGGCACACGCACGGAGGACGCGGCGTCGGACTTGGCCGGCGCGGTCGAGCAGGGAGTCATCTCAGCGCTGTTGAGTGGTCTGGTCGACTGCGATAGACCTGTGGGTCTGAAGGCCTGTCGACTGCTGATAACACTCAGAGACACAGTCTGCCCTCCGTCGCTAGGGGCGCTGGATGCAACTGCTGCCATGGCAACAGTGTCCTGTGATCTGCCTGGCCGGGGCTGGGGGCAGGAGATCAGGAAGATACTGGGGATAAAGATGAGCGACATCGCAGCTCAGAGAAGTACGAACGGAGCAGCCGAGGGAGGCGACGGCGTGACTGTGAGTGTGTGTGAGGCGTTGAGGTCTCTGGGTTTAGACGAGAGGCTGGACGTCCTGACTCAAAGCAGCGACCACGTCCACAACTCACCCCTCTCTCTGCTGCAGGACATACTGACTGCGAGCGCCGCTCACACTCATCCAGACACACAACCAGGGCAAGAGGTCATCGTGGACTGCTACTGACACACACAAACACACACACACACACGGCAGTGATGAACAACACACTCTTAACTCAGGGTACATTTGCCTACATGATGTTGTGATATTTTGGTTACTTTAGTAAAAGAGGAAGTTGATTTTTACAGATTTATACATGTATACTGTTTCTATAGAGACCTGAGATCAATTTCAATGTTTCGACATTTTCACATTGTAATTTTTGACTTCACAAAAAATATGTGATGAACAGTATATTCACCTTTTATTGGCTATCAATGAATAAGACAATTGGTTACAGTTTTGAGAATAACATTAAATATGACAATTTCATTAAATAACAAGCAGGAAGTTGTTGATCTTGGTTGGCTTTTTCATGATGTAATGTCTCTATTGATGGTCAATTTTGAGATTTTTGGGCTGTTTTGCTTCCATAACATGACTTCTTTCAGACTAATGGAAAGAAAACATCCAAAATACTCATTTAGGTGTTTATTTTACTACTTTCTCTATTCGTTTGTAGATTTCTCCTAAATTCACCAAAAGTTAGCATTAGATAAAGCCTCATTTGCATATTTAAACATACAATTTTAGAAAACTTGTAATATAAAAAAGAATTGCCTTTATGTAAGTAATCAACTGGTGAAGTTTCACGGTGATACCTATTAGTTAAAATATCATTCATATCCTGATTTATAGAACATTTTATTCCTAAAAACATGGCGAAAATAGATTTTTTTAAATGTGTGATGACAGTATTTTCTAATTTATGGAGTGATAAAAAGAGATATCTAAAATCCCCTCAGTAAAAACCTTCGACTCTAATATGTCAACAAAATGAAACAAGAATTTTGAACCTGGCTTTATCCAACGTTCACATTTTTGTTCTGGAAATTTCTGCAAATTAGCACATATTTGATAAAATAACACATCATTTGCATATTTAAACATACATTTTCAGAAAAGTTGTTGTACAAAAAATTGTTGTCTTAGTGTAAGTAATGAACTGGGGAAGTTTCATGGTGATATCTATTAGTTCATTTTTTTTTACCCTATTCACCTTTAGTGTCTCTCCTTATTATACATTGATTCAATGCAGTTGTACTCGTCTTTACTTCCAGCAGGGGTCAGTCACAACTCACCAATAAGAGTTCTGCACAGGCCTGAAACTGAGACCAGACCTGAACCTGTGTCTTTACAACCTGACCTGACTCAGACTGCTAAAATTGAGAGCTTTATTTCATCCATTACTCATCATTAGTGCGCCTGGTTGATCGTGCATCCCAGCGGGCATTCACACATGGGTGTCGACGACTGGCACAGTCACACCTTGTCTACACGTTAGACAGCTGTGTTGATTCAAATTGTCATATTTGTTTTGACAGATGTGCGTGAGACGGATGACTAAAACAACACAGTTGAAACATGTCCTGTGTAGACAAACCGTCAAAAAGAAGAAAGAGAAAAAAATGTCTTTACTTTTGAAAATAACCCGACTCTTTGTTGGGTTTGGATCTCACCAAACTCTCTCCCATATCATATTACCATGTCCTCAGTGGTGGAATGTAACATGCACATTTACTGAAGTGCTGTACTAATGTACAATTTTGAGATACTTGTACTTTACGTGAGTATTTCTATCTTCTGCTACTTTATACTTCTACTCAGAGCTGGCCCTGACCTATTTGGTGCCCTAGGCCAGATTTTAGCTGGTGCCCTTGCGAAGCAGCCAATTCCACCACCAATCATTGGGGCGATGCTGCGGGCGACTCAAAAAAATAGGGCCTATTTAATGGGCTATTTAGTTATGATGTTGTAGGTTTTTTTGTAATATTTAAAAATAATAGTATTTAATAATCATTTTATTAAAAATAATTTATAATGTTTTTTCTCCCCTCATCTGGGGATGGCGCCCCTATGGATGGATGGCGCCCCTCGCATTCACCTAGACCGCCTAGGCCTAGGGCCTGCTTTGCTTTTACTTCACTACGTTTCAGAGGTAAATATTGTACTTTTTACTGCTTAATTTATTTGATAACTTTTAATTACTAGTTACTTTGCAGATTCAGATTATTAATGCAAAATTTAATTAAATAAATTATGATGTACTATTTTAGGTTAAGCAATCCAGCAGTATATAGATTTGTTAAAATTAGCTCCACCTTTAGCAGATGCAACATTAAAGTGATGCTTACACATTAATGTATCAATAATTATAATCCAATAATATACTATTTCTATTTGGTTGCTCTTAAGACACAATCCATTACTCTTATGAAGAACCCTTTTTTTTGCAAGTATAGTGCAATTTCAATCTCAGGATTCCAGTTATTTTAATCGCTGTAGTTGGTGAGAAACCTAGAATTGATAAATACACTAGGTGACACCTTTTCACTTAGTGGTGTAGCCTCTCTTTGTTTTTGTTTTTCCCGTTGCTTTTACCATGTCAGCTGATCATTTAAATGATGTGTGAATCAGCTGGAAGCACTCGGTTGACCTTTGCAAAGACTTGTCATAATCATAAACACTCGAGGTCATCACACTCTATTTTAGGTTATTTTCGTTCTCTCTTGTCTTCCATCCACTGTCACTGATTTCCCTCGTGGAAATGCTTCATTAAAGCCCCCGAGGTTAAAGTGTGTAGACATCAGAGATGGAGATGGAGATGGAGATGGAGATGGAGAGGGCAGTCGCCACCTCCACGTGTTCACACACTCTCTATAACTCAGTCACATGGAGGAACAGAGGGACACACGAGCAGAGAAAAGTCTCCTCATTAACTAATGAGCAGGATGTTGCACACACACACACACAAACACACACACTGATTATCTCATCCTGTCATCGCCCTGCTACGCTCTAATCACGCAGCTGTTTTCTCTCTCTTCATTCATGAAGTGAAACTATTTTTGTGGCCGACTGTTCAGGATGGAGGCGGTGGCTCTCTTCTCTTTCGCAGCATCAGAAGCAGACGAGATCAGTTTCCAGAAGGGGGACGTTATCAAGGTAAGTGTGTGTAAATGTTTGGGTTGATGCATTTAGAGGGTTTTGAAAGTTAACAAAAGAGATTGCATGTTTACACACAGTGAGAATAATTGTGCATGTGTGTTGTAGGTGACAGAAATGGAGGATGATTCTTGCTGGGTCACAGCAGAGATCCAGGGGAAGCGTGGCTTCGTACCAGAGAACTACATTTCCCTTCTTCCTTATCCGTAAAAAATAATAATTTGTCCACATATTTAAGATAGAAAACTGCCATTCTTTCCTGCAAACATAATATTATACATGTGGATTGTGGATCTACTCAAGATCTTCCTCAGTGTCAGTGGTTTGGTTCATTTTGTAAAAAGGAAAAAACAAGTTCAATGCATTCTTAAAGAGTAAAAAAAAGTAAAGAGTTAAAAATGAAATGAAAGTATGGTTTACATTTTGTGCAACCTTGTCATTTGCAAGTGCCTTCATCATTTCAAGTGTTAATTGTAAAAATACATGTTTTTTACATCAGTGATTTCCAAACTTTGTGTACACTTGTGACCCCTTAAAATGAAGAAATGTTCACTTGTGACCCCTTAAAATGAAGCAATGTCCACTTATGACCCCTTAAAATGGAGATATGTCTACTTGTGACCCCTTAAAATGAAGCAATGTCGACTTGTGACACCTTAAAATGGAGATATGTCTACTTGTGACCCCTTAAAATGAAGCAATGTCCACTTGTGACCCCTTAAATGAAGCATTGTCCATTTGTGACCCCTTAAAATGAAGCAATGTCCACGTGACCCCTTAAAATGAAGCAATGTGTACTTGAAACCCCTTAAAATTAAGAAATGTCCACTTATGACCTCTTAAAATGAAGCAATGTCTACTTGAGACCCCTTAAAATGATGTTGTCCACTTGTGACCCCTCATTTTGGGTTATGATCTCAGTGTTCAATCAAAAAGGGATTTTTCCTGCTCGTATTGTTTCATTTGAATGACTTTTTGAGGCCTAAAAAGGTGAAAACATTCAGTATTTCATAAGACAGAAAGCAAAAAAAGTTTTAAAAAAATAAACATAATCTTGTGACCCTGAGATTATCAGTGACTTGTGGGGCGGCTGTGGCTCAGAGGGTAGAGCAGGTTGTTCACTAATTGGAAGGTTGGTGGTTCTATCCCCGGCTGCTCCGGTTACATGTCAATGTGTCCTTGAGCAAGACATGTAGTGTGAAGTGCTTTGAGTGGTCGGAAGACTAGAAAAGCGCTATATAAATAGAAGTCCATTTACCATTTAGACTCCTCTGAGACCCCTTTTTGGGGTCTTGACCCCCAGGTTGGGAACCACTCATATGAGCTCATTTTTCATTCAAAATGTACTCAGACTTATGGCCGTTTAAAGGGTTTAAACATGAATATACTGTAATATATTAGCTCAAGAGGAGAGTACACGTGACATGTTTGTGTGTGTCTGTAGGTGGTTTGCAGGACGGGTGTCAAGACTTGAGGCCGAGAAGCGTCTTCGCAGGCAGGACACTGGAGTGTTCCTGCTGAGGGAGAGCGAATCAGCTCCTGGAGAGTTTTCTGTCTCCGTTAGGTCAGTAAACGCACCACACAAGCAAACTGAAACACAGAAACACACGAGACCAGTCTGACAGATCTCATACTGCAGGCTGACGTAACGCTCCTCTGATGTCTATTTCCACATTGTGATGTTCCAACATGTTTGTGTGCTGTGGTGCAGCAGTTATATGTTGTCTCTGCTGTAATTTCCCATTCAACCACCCTTGTTTAATGGCCAGAGAGCTGAGCATCTGCCCCAGTGGGTCTGATCTCAATAAGACAGTTTAACACCTTGCTGACAGAATATATGTTGTACAACCAGAAGTGTTGCATGAAGCATGCAGGCAGCAGCATCTCCTTGTTACATTATTTGTGCAGTTGGATGCTAGTTTTCCGTCACATTGAGCACATTAGCAAGTTGCAGCATCCATGTGTCTCTGAGTGTGTGTCGGGGCTGGTGGAGGGGAGAGTCAGACCATTTAAATATGTTGTACGAGAAACCGTTGCACTAAAAATAGAGCGGCCACACAGACAGTAGAGAGTGTGTGTGTGTGTGTGAGGAGATGTAATTTGGGTCACCTACCAAGTGACGTGGGACACATTTAATCATTGAGGGTAAATTAAATGTGTTCAATAATCGGGGCATTGCATAACACCACTCAGTCTTTAATTAAACACAGGTACGTTATGCAATTGACACATGCCACAGACATGCATGTACACATACTGTGCACATATTAATATTTTAATGCCTAACACCTGTCTGCCTGTGAGGGCTGAGAGATAAGAGGTTTGCTTTATTTATGCACACAAACTCAACCACAGAGTGTAATGGTCAGAATGATCAACAGAGGGCGATAATGTTCAGGAAGAGTTCACAAGAGTCCTATCATGTTTCTTTTTTTTTTAAATAAACTTTATTTTAAATCTGTTAACAATACAAAAAATAAATAAACCAATACATAGGTAAATACATATAAATGAAAGAAATAAAGGGATAAAAAAAAAAAACAATCATATGTAAAATAAAATGAAATAAAGATAACACAATAAATAAAGAACACAAAATATGCCAGGGGTCAATATAAATGAATAAATAAATAAATAAATAAATAAATAAATAAATAAATAAATAAAATAGTTACTTAAATAAAAACATTAAATTGGGAGCACAGTTTTTTTTTTGCTGAATTATTGTCTTAAACTATAGTTCCATTTCTTTCTTGAAAACATTGAAGTAAGGTTTTACTTTTGCAAATTTACATTTATGAATGTAAAACCTTGCAACAATGATAATGAGATTGATTAGAAAATACTCTCTCTCATATATTGTGTTGACCTTTAAAAAATAAAATAAAAATACATTATCCAGCACAATTTAAAATTCACAGATAATATTTTCCAAACAAATCTAAAAATATCTTGCCACAGTTTACGGGTATGTATACATTTCCAGAACAGATGGACAATAGTTTCTGTATGGGAATCATATAAGGCACAGCTTACATCAATTTCATATTTGAATTTACAGAAAAGGACCTAACCGGGTAATATCCATAAATTATTTTAATTTACACTTCTTTGACTTTATTTACCAAATTTTTGTGGGAGAGTCCAAACTTTTTTCCAACATAAATTGTTCACACGGCTCCAAAATGATATTCCAGGTGAAACAGAAACAATAATACATTGAAAGAGAGCACAGATCTTATGGTTGTTCTTACAACCAGATGGGTTAAAGCCAAATAGGTGAGTCAGCTTCATCAGTAGAAGGAACATCAAGAGAGTCCTAACAGACCAGATGTGTTTTTATAGCTGTAAACTGCAGCGACTCATTAAAGGAGATTATTTCAATCCTCATCACAGTTCATTTAGATGACATCATGACAAACACTTTGTGAGATACAAGACATGTGAGCTTCCTCTGAACTATCCATCCTTTATCTAGACCTGCTTTTCTTTCGTCACAGGGCTAACACAAATTACTTGTGTCCAATTTCCACACTACCTACTAACATGTTTATATATAGTGTATTAAAACAGTCTGCGTGCAAGAAACACATGCACACACATTACCAGGGCCCCTGACCTACCTAAATGGAACAGGGCCATAATTAATGTTATTAATTACACCTGCGTTTACCCTGCAATGACATGTCAAAATGGCTGCTGTGAAAAATCAAAGTCACATTTATTTTTAGAGCACATTTAAAAACATCAAATGTTGACCTCACTGCTTTATAAAGAGATTAAATAAATTACATGAATTATGAAATAAAAACACAGACGTAAATAATTTAGAATATAGGTAAATTAATAACATAAAAGCAAGTATCTTGATAAAATCAGTATTGGACAAACGACAAAATAATAATAAAGAAACATCATGTAGCAGTGGTCAGCGTGTTTTAATGACAATGATTGACAGAGTTAAAGGTGTCAGTGGAGGGGGAAGATGTAGTTGTTAGTGGCAAACTATTTCACAGTTTAAAGGGCATATTGTCCCACAATAGTATGCACAAAGGAAATGGTGGAGATGCTTATAGCTGGAAAGAAATATATATTTTATATAATTAATTGTTGGTAGTGGTGAAACAGCGCCAGGACAGGAGCACCTCAGACAACAAAAAAATTGTTTTTTTTTAAAAACATTTTGCTGTCTCTTTGCTAAGTTTACCAGCAGTTAGATATTCCTTTTTAACAGAAGACATTTTAACATGTCACAGTAGGAAATGCACCATTTAGCTGCTTTGATTTCATGTTGCTGCTATTGTGCATGTAGCATGTCACTGGAACACTTAAATAGCACGGAGCATCGTTAGTGTTATTAGTTACGCCTGTACTTTTCCTACGATGACAGTCAAAATGTCTGCTGTGAGAAAGGCCTGTTGATCGGTCAGTGACATTTCCTGTTAGTATTTAACAGAAAAGTATGTTCATTTCTTGTATACTTTGCAAAAAAAAACAGTAAACTGTAAACATTATTATGTAGTGCAGTATATTTTGAATACATTTATTATGTAGTATGGCATTGGGACACAGCAGTAGACGGACAAACATTAAAATTCACACGCCTATGAGCTCTAACTAACCGAACTGCATGTCTTTGGACTGTGGGAGGAAACTGATACAGAAGGGAGACGGGAACAAAGAAACCACTGTGCAGCTGACTCAATATATTCACTACCACACTACAAGATCCTCAGTCATCTTCGGCTGACACGTCTCATCAAACAAAGCCCTGGCGGTGGTGTCGCCCTTCTTTTAAAGTCATTAAGTAATTATCTTCAGGTGTGTAAGGGAGGGGCAAGCTGCAGTAAAAAATTAGTACATTGTGCATGTTTGTTTTGAGATGTTGGTATATTTTAATAATCACACAGACTAACACAATTACTCCCAACAAAACAAAACGACATAAAGGATTATGTACAAACTGCAGAAGGTGTTGGCTGAAGCTACTTCTCCTCCTCTTACAATACATAGGAAGGGTTTTCATGTTGGGAAGTACTATTATGTTCTTTTCTTTCGATATGAAATACCAATATGATGAAATATATATATATATATACTATATATACTATATATATATGATTATCGGTTAATCTGGAGATAATTTTCTCGATAAATGTAATAAATTATTTTGATAAGAGAGACTTTATTGTCATCCATCTATACAGTGCAGTACAGTACATAGAGGAACGAACTTCCCTGATCTCCGGAGCAAAACAAAATAATAAAACAACAAGATACAAAAACAGGTCCAGAACAAGATACAAGACAAGGAACAAACATGTAGTACAATTATAGAAAAATATAAATACAAGTATGTAAATATAAATGCAGGTAGTGCAAATAAATGTGAACAAATGTAAAGTGATATAATAGAGATGAAACAATTAATCAATTAGTTGATTGACAGGAAATTAATGGGCAACTATTTTGATGTTTGTTTAATCATTTAAGTCAAACGTTCTCTGGTTTTAGCTTCTTTCAACTGTGAGGATTTGCTGTTTATATCATTATAAAATTAATATCTTTTGTTTTGGACATCTGAAGACATTGATTTGGGCACTAGAGAATTTCTTTTCACAGTTAAAGAAGACCTATTGTGCTTTTGATGCTATTTCCCCTTTCCTTTAGTGTGTTAAAGTTTTTTGTGCATGTAAAAGGTCTGCAAAGTTACAAGTAGCTCACACAGAGCGTTTCAGACAGAGGGTGAAAAGAGGTGCAGCAGCACAGCTGGTATGACAAAAAATAAATCGTTTTTTGAACATTAAAGCATGTAAACATGTTCTAGTAGAAACCCAAAATACAACTATGCACATAAAAATGAGCATAATATGTCCTCTTTAAAAGATCAAATGATAAATTGGTTAATCGAGAAAATAAACAGCAGTTAAATTGATAATGAGGGCTGATTATTTAGCTTTAATCTATAAAATGTCAGAACATATGTAGTGAAAAAATAACCAAAGGTGCCATCTTTAAATTGCTTGTTTTTTCTAACCAAGAATCCAAAACCTAAAGATATTCAGTTTGCTCATGGAGACAACTGAATAGGATATAGGTCCATAGGAATAGGTCCATGGATATACATGGACTGGATGATTAAGTACAGTATGTGTACATGTGGATATGTCTTTATGCTGTATGTACAGTGAGTAGGATTTATGTTTACAGTGACAGGTATGTACATATTACAAAAAAATGTGCATTAAAGATTGTAAATTATAATCTAAAAAAGTGCAAAAATGGGCATTAAAGACTGTAAGAATTATAATCTATAATGGCTGCAGCAGTTATTTGGTGTTAAAGTGTTATTGACAGTATGTGACTGATTAAGTGTTCATCAGAGTGATGGCCTGTGGGTAGAAACTATTCTTGTGTCTTGTTGTTTTGGCGTAAAGCTACAAATTCTAGAAACATTTTAGAAGCTGGAACCAGCAAAACCCCAACAACAACTCAGAGTGATTGATTGTTTGACATTTGAGATTTACAGCCTGTCAGAATAACTTCCTTGATGGATTTAGAGATTATACCCACACATGCCGAGGATTGCGGTCTCATTTCCTGACGGAGGTATGAACTTCACCTCTGCATGAATTCCCTGACAAAGAAACAGGTAGAATAATGAAGAATAACACAACTTTCACCTTCACACTGCTTGTTGGAGCATAAAGGAATGTGCAAATACCTGCCTTTGTCTCCTTTACCGTTCTCACCTGTCTTATTTTGCAGCTATGGTGAGAGGGTGGAGCATTTCAGGGTGCTGGAGGGGGGCGGTCAGTACTGCATCTGGGACGAGTCGTTTTCCTCCCTCAACCGGTTGGTGGACTTCTACAGAACTCACAGCATCGCCGTGGAGAAAGTGGTCTGCCTCAGAGACCCTCCTGAATCCCCTCGTCTGCTGGCCCACCCTGGACGTAACCCGTACCCCAACCCTTATAAAAGCAGCTCTCAGGAGTCCCTCCCTTCAGCCCGTCTCTACTCTCACCCCTCTCACCCAGAGAGAGAGTCCTCGCAGCGTCTGCACGAACCAGCTGTGGGGGTATGACGGATTTATGAAGCATCATAAACAGCTTCTGCTAAACGCACACCTGTTTGTCTGACGTGTTTGCTCTGTCTCTGTGTAGAAACCCCGTCTGGCTCATGCCCTCTGTGACTACACCCCCCCTCAGACCGCCCACCTCCACTTCCTGCGTGGTGACATCGTCGACCTGCTGGACTGCTCGAGCTCACGGACCTGGAGAGGGCGCTGTCGAGGCAGAGTAGGAATCTTTCCGGCAGAATACGTCCAGCCGCTGTACCACTGACACCATATCAAACTGTAGTGACTTACCTCACTTATCCAATAATCCAACTGCGTTATTGTTTGTGTTCTGCCTAGTCCCGCCTTACTGTGATGTGATTGGCTGGTACTTGTTGCCTCAGTTTGCCTTCAGGGCTTTCTGCCAGAAGATTTTAACCCAAACCCATAATCTTTTCCTAAACTTAGCCAAGTAGGTTTGTTGCCTAAACCTAAGGAGATTTCTGGAAGAGGCAAACTTTTCCATGTGCGCTCAAGTTCTGTCACAGCGTAGGTAAGCACATTGATATTTTACAACTTCATTCACACATTCTTACCAAAGAGTATAAAAACAAAGAGACGAAACTCTGGTGCTTTTTTGACAACGGCCGCTAGATGGTGGTGCTGTAGCGCTGCCGCCATTTTGGACTGAAAACACCAATGAGTCCATAGCCATGGATAAAGAGACATCTGTAAATAAGAGAATAATTATTTTTTTTAGGTAAATCAACTTCCCAATACGAACACTTATATAGCCGTAAATCATTACGTCCTAAAAGTTGTAAAATTAACTAATAGCCGAATCCAGATTTTCCTCGGCATAGTGAACGTGCATCAGACCCACAGGACTGCACTGCCCTGCACGCTCATATGACACATCCAGTTCTGCCAGCTTCCTGCTAGCTGTATGCGGCTGTAATAATGGATATATTGGCTGTAATTCATCCCTTTTATTGTCTTCTAATACACCCATGGGCTGTATGCTGTAAGCCTGTACCGTGATGGATGTATTAACGTCTCTGTTCCCAAACAACCGGCTATCGGCCAGTAGCTAGTAGTGCTAGTAGCATGACATAAACAGAATTTAATGTAGTTGTCGGCTATTTAACATGCAGCGCAAAAGTACATGACACAACCTCTTATACATCCATGATCTGTGGTCTATTGGACATAGATTTCAGTTGAAAATGTCCGAAGCGTAGCTCTACTGCTGGGCGCTGACGTTGCAATGGAACGACCAATTGCCTTTCACTTCTTAGCAATATACGTTCTTTGCTCTTACAGTCACATACAGTTTAAGCTCTTGTCACAGCATAGGGAAGCACATTGCTATCGCCGGATAAGTTCGGCAATCACAACACAGTAGTAGTAGTAGCCAGTACTAGCCAATCACAGCACAGCACAGTCGGGCGGGACTAGGCCTAACATTCTTGGGAAAAAACATAACGTGATCCAACTAGTAATGAAATAATTTTAATTATTTAATCACTTTAATCATCTAAGTCACTTCAAGTACGAAGCAAAAATGCCAAATATTTGCTGGTTCCTGCAACTCAAATTTGAGGACTTGTTACTTTTCTCATTCTTTTCTCATTATTAACTGAATACCTTTGGATTTTGGACTGTTGGTTATACACAAAGACATCACCCTCTACGTGTTTCATATTTTCCCGACATCTCAAAAATTAATTGACAGATTAATCAATCATAACTATAATTGTTGCAGTGCTATAGTGAACCTTTACAACCCGTCTTCTGAGCACTAATGTCCTCCTTTCACCAACAGCTTGCATTGAAAATATTCATTAAAAGTGAAATTTAACTTTATGTTTTACCATCTTGTCTGTGCGTCTAACCTCCTCCTTAGTGAATGTAAGTAAACTGTACAGAAGCCAAATAAAGAGTGATATTATCTGGTTATAAATAACCTGCATTCATTTGTGGACGAACACTTGTAGCTTTGATGCACATAGCTTTAAATTTATTTGAGATATCACAAGAAAAAAAACCAATTGATGGACAAATCGTCAAGATATTTTGTCTTTTGACTGACATGAGGTTCTTTACATCCAACAATCTTCACTTCTCAATACTTCTTAATGAATTTCAACCTTAAACAAAACTAAATCAAATGCACAACAACATAGACGTTATAACAGAGTTTCTCAACCTTGGGGTTAATGCCCCTTGTGGGAGTCTGTTGTTTAGCAGAAAAGGGTCAGAGGCAATTTTCAGTACTGATAAATTTGTAATAAAAAATAATTGTAAAACTTCTCATTATTTCTATATAATTTAGATGCTTCAAGTTCACTCTTGAATACAGAACACAAACGTCACAAAAATTTACATGACAAATTACAAACTCTAATAGCTGGAGAATTTGGGGGCCCGAAAAGGTTGACAAATTCTGATTTAACTTCATAAACACACTAAATAGCATGAAAGAACACTAGAACAATAACTGAAGTTTCACAAAACTTTGATTTACAGACATAAGGCCATAAACAGTACTATCTAATTACCATTAAGCATATAGACTCAAAAGTCACATACAACCTAAACCACACAGATGTATTCTTTCTATATAATTTGTAAGCTTTAAATTTAAGATGCCCTTTTATTTAGATGCCATATTTTATTTATCATTAGCTGCACATTCATGTTAGCTTGTTACAAGCCACAAGCTTCTTTGTAATTTGTACAGCAATACCCGTCTAAAAGTTTAAAACTAGGTTACATCAAATAGGAGGGAAAGGTTAATGAACAAACCAGTAGCCTAAAGTGGGGCAGTAGTAAAACGATTAACATCACAACATGACAGCACATCTGTAGAAATACTGAATTATATAATTATTATTAATCATACTGAATTATAGTAGTATTTATAAACATATAAATATGTCTAATAAAGTGATTAATATTATTCATTATAAAGCAGAGGTGTGGACTCGAGTCACACAAATTGGATTGGAGTCAGACTTGAGTCACAATGACTTTAGACTCGACTTTACAAAATCAAAAAAAGACTTGCAACTCGACTTGGAGTTATCCCACAAATGACTCGTGACTTCACACGGACTTGAGCCTTTTGACTTAAAAATACTTGATACCTTCCCAAAGCCCAAAGATGAAAAAGTATGTAATTTAAAAAGTGTGCCACGAATCAATTTACGTCCTTTCATTTCCTGAATCAACTAGCGTTAACACTACAGTATTCATTCCCAGCAAGTCAACACTTTTTTTTATTTAAGTTCAGTCATACTTGTTTTAACAAACTTGTTATAACAAATAAATAAAGATTTTAAAAAGCATTCATGATTTTTGTAAATTAAATATATTATTACTCTGTTGTTAAAATGGCATTACATTTGGTGAAGAGCTCGAAACTCAAAGTTTAGGACTTTAGGACTTGACTCTGGACTTGAGTGCAAAGACCTGAGACTTACTTGTGACTTACAAAACAATGACTTGGTCCCACCCCTGTTATAAAGACAACACTGAACACAGCCTGAGCTGCTCAAGGTGGAGCTTTTTAAACCTTTTTTTCATGACCTTTTGAGCTTCCCTGAATGAAAAAACTCCACGTGAACCCCATAATTATCTATCATTATGTGTAATTTGATACGAATTATATTTATCAAAATAACACATTTAGAGGTATGTGTTAGAGGTATGTGCTCTCTCAGTGTTTTCTAGTTTGAAATGTGATTTTTTTAAACACCTGAAACAGGATTCATGAAAGATTCATATATAATCAGTACAAAAATCAGTCCGTTTCTCCTCCATCTTGGATCTAGACTTCACGTTGGAGAGATTTCAGTAGGAGGGTGAGACCGAATGTTAAATCTGATCCTCTACTCAGGCAAAGTACGCATAGAGAAAAATGTTAATGCTGATCACCATGATTGCATTGACACAACAGAACCTGGACCAGAACACACTCTCTCTGACGCTTTGAACTCTGGGAGTTGCAGTCTCCTCTGATCGCCGCGCTGCTGAGATACACAACCCTGTCCCCTGACCACATGTCACCCGCCGTGTTGGCTCAGAGCCTGCAACGCACACACAGAGAGCAGACACAGGAAGTTACTCAACGAATAACTACAGCAGCGTGTGTGTGTTTGTGTGTGTGTGTGTGTGTGTGGATGAGTATTCATCACATGATGGCTGGTTTTATTCCAAGTGGTATGAATAGTCAGACTCTTACCCTGGGAGCTACGGTGGCTGACAGAGGACACTTTCTGTAGAGGAATTTCTCTCGGTGGCTCTTCAGTCAGAGTCCACCAGGTCAGGTTACATATCTGGGAGAGAAGAAAATGGAAATGTAACAACATTTATTGACTAGCAATTATATTTGGGCATAAATACGACCTGTACTATATGTAGAAAAGCTGAATGTGTGTCTGTATTGACATCCTGGCGTAAAGGAAGAGTTTGACACTTTGGGAATAATGCTTATTTGCTTTCTTACAGAGTTAGGTGAGAAGATCTGAAGCTGGAGACAGCAGCCTGTTGGCTTAGTTTAGCACAAAGATTGGAAACAGGGGGAAACAGTTATCCTGTGCCAGTGTTTTTGGCATCATTGGGCAAAAATACCATAATAACCTTTCAGCATATTGTAATTCAAGTGTTCTGAGAGAGAACTAGACTTCTGCACCTCCTCATGGCTCTGTTTTCAGGCTTTAAAAAATGTAGCCCACACTCACAGGTCATTTCAGAGAGAGAGCATTCCTATTGGCTGTTCATTCAACGGAGGCAGCTGTCAATCACTCGTGAACTCTGATCAAGCGGTCAAACTGGGCAGCGCTGATCAAATATGAATCAATATTCTGTTACTGTAATGCGTATTTCTTGCCTCAAATGTTTTCAGAATCATCTTGTAGTGTACCGTTTAGCTTTAAAATGAGAAAGTTTGAGCCATGTTGAGATCTGTTGAGGAAATACCAAGCACCGCCCACCAGCCAAGGGAAACTTTCTCATTTTACAGCTAAACAGTACACTACAAGATGTTTCTGAAAACATTTGAAGAGAGAAATAGGCATTACAGTAACAGAATGTTGAGTCATATTTGATCAGCGCTGCCGAGTTTGACCGGAGTTCGTGAGTGATTGACAGCTGCTCAGAGACGCAAGGCTCCAGATCAGCTCTGATTGGTTGTTTTCCTCCAGTCTGTGAAATCCTGCAGATGCCGTTAGGAGCACCGGAGGACACAGAGGCATATGATTGTTTTCAGATTACCTGTCTCATGCACTACTGTCAGGATATAGTGACCGTTTTATAATAATAACTTTTTTTTAATCATATTTGCTCCATTTCTACCAACAGCAGCTTAAATTGGCTCACATCCAAATAGACATACACTTATGGCACTTTCGGCACAGAGTCTTCTTCAGAGTGTTCTGAAGTGAGGTGAGCCAATCAAACACGTGAAATGCTAGTATTTTGTCCTCCTTGATTTTGAAATCTGGGATGTGCTACCCTATCACATGTTTTATGCTAACAGGATTTGTTACTTAAAAAAAATTTTTAGATCTTTTTTAAGAAACAAATCCTGTTTGCAGGAAACGGCTTGTACTGACAAGCATTGTGATTAGCGGTCTGTGTGCATAAGTGAGGTTTAACAAATCTGCCTGTATTCTAGTTTTGACTAATTCTCTTGACATGTTTCATGACATCTGAAAGGCTGCTGTTTGCATTTTGAGTTCACAGTTCAGAATAATGTCAGATGTGACAAATGGGTCACCGGCTTTAAATATTGTGTGTGTTAAGTATTGTGTCTTTCTATTGAGAGCAACAATAGTTCTACTGTACTGTAAGATTTTGCTCTTTGGTTGATTGTTGATCTTTCGGATTTAGACAGGTATGGCCTCTTTGACTGTCAATAACTTGGAGGCCAACCTTCAGATAATACCTGTTCCTTTACCTCAGATTCAACTCTTTTTAAAAAAAAAAAATACTTAGTAGATAACATTACAGGTGTACCAACAGCAAAATACTTACATAAGCACTACTTCCCAAATACGTCGTATTGTTTACTGTATCTGTGTGTACACACCTGTTCGTGGCTGGGCGGCGGTGTGAGCAGTGATACTACAGTAACCACGATAGCAGTGAGCCCACAGAGCAGAATGGCGAAATGGAGGTAGTGGACGCTGCGCAGGATCGCAGGCGCTGAGTCCACGACACCACATCTGGGAGGCGCGAAGGCAAACTCTAGCACCATCCTACACACACCCACCACCAACCCCACCATCAGGCCCCAGAATGCACCCTGAATACACACAAACACACACATACACATATAAACACAATCACATTACATGCCTTAATGTGAATTAATATGCTGAACTTCCTGCTGCTGAAAGCACCATTATGTTGGGTGTGTTCGGGATCGTAGCACTCTTACTTTCCCACCATTATAATATGTCATCATCGTGTCACCTGTCACTTAAGTACACACACACGTGCAGTGATACAAAAAAATCTCTCTGTCTCCGTCTCTGTTCAGCCTTCAGCCAAAGAATGTGATATGTGTGGTTTGACTAAACACACATGAAAACAATCACCTTGTCGCAGCATGCAAAACAAACATCTCCCTCCCTTTCCTCACACTCTTTACTCCAAACCGGTTATTTCTTTAATCGATTTCTCTTTGTATCTCTTTGTAGTATTAAAGTACTATGTGAGAAAAAAACAAAACATTTAAGTTAACAGTTATTATTGTTGTTGCGTCGCCAACTGATGTAGAACGATCTGTTTTTCTGGTTTTAGTTCATATAATACATCAAAACATATTTTTTTTGGATTGAAATCCTAAAATGTCCAGGATTAATACAAAGGGAGATACAGACAAATACATAATAAGACACCACATATGCTAGATGTACTTACATTAATTACAGGGTTCATTTTTACGAGTTACATTTGCCTCTCTACTTCAAAGACTACATACGTCACATCCCCTTTTAAAAGAGCCGTAGGCCTATTGTTCGTTCTCTATAGTGTCAAACGAGTTAGCGTGTGTCAAATCCTGTGCGGTAACGTTCGCCCTTTGACCTCATGAGTCAACACTATTACAGCAATATGCTCACTGTGTTTATATGAACGAACAAAAAGCTCACACCTTTTGTGTAACAGTGCTGTTGATCCTTTTCAATAAGAAGGCCTAAAGTTTTAAAGTGAAATGGCAACATCCAAAACAAACGGATGGCTGTGACATTTTATAACCCTTTTCTTTTGCAGACATCTAGGCATATAGATTCAAACTGTGCTAAATTTGGTATAAATGTGAACGTTTTTATACATCTACGTTACCTATAGCCTATGCTTTGTTTCAACCGCATTTCAATGACAATATTTGAATGTGTAGTTAGTAATTCTGTTGAAACACGGCTAAAGAGGCTACAGCCATGCTAGCTGCTCTGTGAGACTGTGCTGTATGGTGCAACAGTGCTTTGAGCTAAATGCTATGGTCAGCATGCTAACATGCGCACAGTGACAATGCTAACATGCTGATTCTAAGCAGGTGTAATGTTTACCATGCTCGCCATCTTAGTTTTGTGTGGTAACATGCTAACATTTGACAAGCACTAACACATGGTACAGTTGAGGCTGTATTTGGTAAAGGGCTGGACAAATTTGACCTGACAAATTTGACCTGATGGTGGCGCAAGAGGAAAAATCAGGGGATCACCAAAGTCACTAGGATTCATCCTCTGGGGACCATAAATGTATGTAGTTAAAGTTCATGATAACATTGCCATCCATATAGCAGCTAGCATGGCTGAAAACTAGGGCTGTCAATCAATTAAAATATATAATTGCGATTAATCACAAATTAATCACAAATTAATCACACATTTTTTATCTGTTCAAAATGTACCTCAAAGGAGATCTGTAGAGTATTTAATACTCTTATCAACATGGGAATGGGCGAATATGCTTGCTTTATGCAAATATATGTATATATGTATGTAAATTATCTATTTATTATTGGAAATCAATTAACAACACAAATCAATGACAAATGTACAGAAACCCTCACATGTATGTAGCATAAAAAATATGCACAAATCATGACATGGCAAACTGCAGCCCTACAGGCAACAGCAGCTGTCAGTGTGTCAGTGTGCTGACTTGACTATGACTTGCCCCAAACTGCATGTGATTATCATAAAGTGGGCATGTCTGTAAAGGGGAGACTCGTGGGTACCCATAGAACCCATTTTCATTCACATAGCTTGAGGTCAGAGGTCAAGGGACCTCTTTGAAAATGGCCATGCCAGTTTTTCCTCACCAAAATGTAGCGCAAGTTTGAAGCGTTATTTATCCTCCTTCATGACAAGCTAGTATGACATGGTTGGTACCAATGGATTCTTTGGGTTTTCTAGTTTCATATGATAGAGTTTCTTCACTCTAGCTTTAAAACTGAGCCCGTTACAACCTAAAAATCGCAAGTTGGGTTAATGAGTTAAAGAAGTTGGTGGTATTAAAATTAATTTGCGTTAATGTGTTATTATAGCGTTAACTTTGACAGCCCTACTAAAAACTACTTTATGTAACAGAGATGTTCATTTAACTGGCAAATCACCAACTCAGTGTCTGCTGTTGCCAACCTATGTTGTAATGCCAGGAAAGTTCATTGTAAACACATTGTAATCAAAGTAAATGTCAACTTGGTAGTGACTATATTACATGCTTTTTGCCCCGTGTTGTTCACCTGCCTGGTCATTAACTCACCTGTCATTACAGATCCGGTTACCTTCATCTGCCCTGCAATCACCTCATTCCATTCACCTGAGCTTCCCCGCCCAGGTCCACACCTGGACCTCATTATCCTCATCAGACACTCATTCTTATACCAGCCCAGATTCGCTAACCCTCTGCCAGATTGTGTAGAGTTTCATGCCGAGCTATCCAGAAAGCCTGTTTAAGTCTGCCTGCGTGATACCTTACATTTTTACCAGGTTAAAGGTTTTGCCTATAGACCCCACCTCGGTTTTGTCTGCTTGATCTGCCCGCCTGGTTTGTGACTCCTGCTTGTTTTTTCGGACTGATTAAAAGGATTTGGACACTCCGCTGCTTTTGAATCTGTGCTTTTTGGTTCTGTGATTTCTGAGTCGCCCTTAAATACACTTTGTAGCTTCATTCTGAGTTGGAAAAATATGATATTTACATTACAATGACGAAAGAAAAGCCTTTCATTCTGGACAACCTGAGAAAATCCTCTTCCTTTTAAGAGTTAAAAGCATGTCCACAGAGAGCAGACACACCCAGGATGTGCTCTATTAAAACAAACGGGGATTCAATCTTGACTATTCAGCGGACTGGTTTTTACTTGCGGTTGAAAAATGTTTCAACACGTTATTAGCTCTGGTCTGATACACATTTTTACTACAGCAGTGTTATCTCTTTTACCTCCCTCTATTAATCTTTATCTTATATTAAATCCCACTTTCCCTCACTTGCACTCTGTTATCAGCCAGAAACACTTTTGTTTGTTCAAGTGAAGGAGCAGCACGTTCATGCTGGTTCCTACTGAGGAAATAATAAACAATACACTTCATAAAATGATTGAGTAACACAAAGACATTCATGTGCGCACACACATGGGCTCCACACCAAGCAGTGAGGGTTATTGGCAGCTGGATCCCATGTGAGGCTTATAAAACCGTACACCAGTACAGTGTGGGAGAGAGGACAAACTTCAAGCATCCAGTATGTTCTAATGAGAAGTTTGGTGTCCAGAATGGAGATAATTTTGAATTAAGTTTGGTTAGGTTTGCAACAATATGTTTCCTTTGTGTGTTAAAAAGTAATATACTGTGTCTTTGAAGTAGTCCCAACAGAGTTTGTGGATTTAATTCTGTTTATTTTTATTATTAAATATTGGTATGTACTTGTATGTTTCTGACAATAATTAATGCTGTAATGATCAGTCAATTAATGGATTACTCCACTGACAGAGAATAATACATTATCAAATTCTGTCAGTTGTTTAAGTTATTTATTTAAGCAAAAAATGGTAAACATTCGCTGTTCCAGCTGCGCAAATGTGAAGATTTGCTGCTTTTTTCTTTTCTATATCAGTGTGGAATGAATATATTTGGGATTTGGACTGTTGATCAGACAAAAAAAGCAATTTGAAGACGTCCCTTTGGACTGTGGGAACTTTTGGTGGTCATGTTTCTCTATTTTATAGACAAAACTATTGAAGGTACAGTGTGCAACATTTCAGGGGATCTATTAACAGAAATGGAATATAATATTCATAACTATGTTTTCATTAGTGTATATTCACCTGAAACTAATCATGTTTTCAGTAGCTTAGAATGAGCCCTTCATATCTACATAGGGAGCGGGTCCTCTTCACGGAATCCGCCATGTTGCTCCTCCATGTTTCTACAGTAGCCCAGAACGGACAAACCAAACACTGGCTCTAGAAAGAGCCTTTCAGGTTCATATGACACCTGAGGCCACCGTAGTTCTCTGACAAGCTTGTAAAACTGCCATAACGTGAGCCACAGAGTGCAAAACCGTGGTACCGCCAGCTGCCGTCTGACTTATGTTGCTCCTAAAGTAGTGTTATTGGTAAGGATGGCCTCTGAGTGAAGGGAACGGCGTTACCATGGTTTTGCACTCAGCTGCTCGCGCTACTGCAGTCTTGGAAAGGGAAGAGTGAGCGAATAGGTGGTGTGGTTGCAATCTGCAACCACACCACTAGAGGCGGCCAACTGTATCTTTAAGCAAAAATGGCAAACATTTGCTGGTTCCAGCTTCACAAATGTGAGGATTTGCCACTTTTTTTCTTTTATATCAGTGTGGATTGAATGTATTTGGAACTGATGATCAGACAAAATAAGCAATTTGAAGACGTCCTATTGGATTGTGATTGTGGGAACTTTTGGTGGGCATTTTTCACTGTTTCATAGACAAAACTATTAATAGATCAATCAAAAAAAGAAAATAACTTGTGTGTGTGTGTTACCTGCTCGTTGGTTCTCTTCCAGAAGATAGCCAGGGTGAAGACAGCAGTGACGGGCGGAGCGAGGTAGCTCGTCACTGACTGAATGTAAACATACAGCTGGCCACTGTTGGCCGACTGCAGGATAGGGATCCACACCACACTCACCACCACCAAGATCACAGTCACGATCCTGGAACAAACAGTACTTCACTTTATTGATCCTGATATTTAAAGTTAACCCTCCAGAGCATGATCATAATGTATATCCACTATCCAGGGACAGATGTTCTCTGACTTCTGACCCTTCGCCTGTGAGTGACCTACCTGCCGACCAGTAGCAGCTCTCGCTCCGTGGCACGAGGGCGATGCTTCTTCCAGATGTCCATGGTGAAGAGTGTGGAGCTGCTGTTAAAGATGGAGGTCAGCGATGACATCAGAGCGGCCATCATCACCGCTATCATAAGACCACGCAAGCCTGAAATACAACACGTGAACACATGAATGTCGGTGAACAAAAACAAGCTTAACAAAGCAGCTGACACATTTAAAAATAAAAGTATTCTCACCACTTGGCATGAGTTCAATGACCAGTTTGGGAAAGGCGATGTTGGAGCATCCCACCTCTGCTCCACACACTCGCACACACTCTTCTGGATCCACACATCCTACAGTGTCTGAAATATGAACACACAGGTCATTCACACATAGGGGTGGAAGCAGTGGTGGATCTAGAGAAATATTCATGGGGTGGCAAGAGGGTGGCATGGAAACTATAAGGGGTGGCAGAAATATATATATATATATATATATATATATATATGCTGATTAAATTGCAAACAATCACTTATATCAATATTTGTTTAGAAAAGCCCCCAAATTAAGATATTTTAACTCAAAACATTGCATTGTTGTGGCACATGAGTAAAGCATTGAATAGAAAAAGGTGGCATTAGAAATCAATATATAGTTGTATTACCAAATAAACATAAGCCTATCACTTAGCCTAAAATGTAAAACATGTATATATGTGCAGAACTCATGTTCCTTTGCTCTAATTTCTACTTATGAAAGGGTAAAGGATCTTGGGTAAAAGTCTAAATTAAACTAGATTATTTATATTTGATGCTATTATACTATTCTCAGTTAAATATGGCTCCACTTGGGCCATGAACACATGCAACAGATGACATAATGTGCTCCTTGTACTGAATAATTATGATTATAACATAGGGAATTACATTATTTCGCTCCAAAAAACACAAGCTGTAACCTGTATAATTACACAAAATCCTGGGTAACTTCACCCCTTAATATGTGCATGTACAAATACCACATGTGTACAACTATGAACACAAATACCACCCTGCTCTGTAACAAAATAATACACATTATTTCAGGGGGATATCAGATGTGATTTCAAAAGATCTATGAGACATTAATCTCTTTAAATTTCATATATTTCTTAAATAGTTCAACTATCTGTTAGGGGATAAAAAGTGGAGTCACAACAAGTGGTCACCAGTCTGTTTGGTGCATCTCTATCTTAACCTCTTAATATTAAAACATATTAACCCTTATCTGATCCAGACATGCATGAGTTACTCCTCAAAATGTTTTATCACTAAAAAATCCAGCTGACTTTACAGTGACACATCACTATCCAGCAATCACATGATGAGCAACAAGTTTCTGCACTGCATTACCTAAATAGGAAATTAGCCTAACTAATATTCTCCTTCTTAGTATTATCTCTCTCTCTCTCTCTCTCTCTCTCTCATATACACACAAAGTATTTCTTCTTTCTGCCTATTCAGGAAAATTCTAATTTACCACTTTTGTCAATATTACAGTTTAGCTTCCAGCTTTTCTAGCAATGTATTTCAGCTCTTAGCTTATGCAGTGCAATGCATTTGAGCTTTAACATTTTTAGGCAAGTCATTTCACATTTCTGCATTTTCAGCAATACTTTGCAATTAATTTCAGCTGTCAGCATTCCCACGCATTTTCAGCAGGAAATGCCTTTTCTAGTTAAACTATGAGCCCATAAAGGAAGAGGGCAGTCATTATTCTGTGCTCTGTTTTAGGATTGATAAACCAGATTTCTCCCCCTCTCTGTCCCGGCAGGAGGGTGGAGTTTAACAGCCTCTCTTTCCTAAACCGACTACCGGACACTCCGCCTTTCTGCCCCCGGTTACAGAGCTTCCGTTGCCGGATTCCAGGGCAGACCGACACGCACCGGCGACTCCAACACTGCCCTCGGTGAACTTTCCGTCTGGAGGGACCGAAAGTTTTAAAAAGGAAACTAAAGGAACGATAAACCGACGTGAACTCAGTGGAAGTTGAGACACGTAAAAGCGCCACGTTACTGATATTTACGAGTTCTTTCTTTCGAGGGAAGTTAGTTTTTTGTGCGTTGAACAGCTGTGAACCGGCGGGAGGACAATAACCGGAGAAGTGACTCGTCAGCGGTTAACAGTTTGAGTCACCGACAGTTTCAACACTTTTAAAGCCGGATTAATGACTTCTTTCTCTATTCTCTAACTCTATCCGCTCTGGTTTGACTCACCGGGCAGACATTACACTCATCCACCCAGACCAGACAAGCTGCCTCCATGTCTACCACCGTGTCTACCACCGGGCCCCGCGGCGGGAGCAGCTGAACCGGGAGTTACCATCATTCATTCACCTCTGTCAGGTGAAAGGCGTGGCGCAGGGCGGGGGCGCTTTTTTTTGGAGCTACACCTGAGGAGTGTCCGTGTTGAGGAACTGTTTTTATCCCCTTCAGGTGAACAACCCGCCACCGGAGAGGTCCGTTAACTACTTCACGTTAGGACACGTTATGTACCGGAATGACAGATCGCAGTTTGTCGAGGTTTGACCGTTTAAACCGTTTAACTGTTAACTGACCGGTTGCTGGGTTAATATACCGTCACCGTCGTCATGGCGTTGTCTCAGATCCAGTGTCTTGACAACCACCACGTCAACTGGCGGGTGAGCGAGAGCAAACCGGAGTTCTTCTACAGCGAGGACCAACGGCTGGCGCTCGAGGCTCTCGTCACCAACGGCCGCGATGCGTTCATGGACCTGGTCCGGGAGAAGGGCGTCCGGGAGTTCCTCTCTGAACCGGAGCTGGAGCGGATAGAGCACACCGCTGAGCTGTACCGACCGGGACACGAGCATCACCAGAGACCGGAGACCCCGGGGCCTGGGAACCTCACCCCGGGGTCCGGAGGAGGGGAGTTGTGGGGAGACGGAGAGGTGTCGCTGCAGTACTGGCCGGACCGGTCCGACGCCTCGGTGGCGGAGCTGGACCTCGGCTGGCCCGAAGCCAACTCATACCGAGGGGTCACACGGGTCACCGTGTACACGCAGCCTCCGACCGATGGACACACGCACATCAAGGAGGTGGTGCGGAAGAGCATTGCATCAGCCTCGAGGGTAGGCAGAGGAGATGATGGGGATGGTGTTATAATGCAGCTTGATTAATGGAGCTCAAAGTTTAAGTTCAAAGAAAACAACAAACACTGAAAACTGTGATGTAATCCAGTACAACAGTCCTGAATCAAATAGTATAATTAAGTGTTGTGTTAAAGAGGCGTTGATTCAACCGATTTGTTTTGTATAGGATTATTACATGATATTGTAAGGTGTTTATATTATATTATGTAAATGTAGTGGACAAAACACATTTAATGTAATACAATTAAATACAAAAACACATTAGCAAATGGACCACAGCACAAACAACCAA